>WUAW01010636.1:21204-41754 GCA_017165845.1 Thaumetopoea pityocampa
TGCTATGTGGCCTGCCCATTGCCACTTCAGCTTGCTGATCCTACGGGATAAGATCAATTACAAACAAAATAAAACGGATTACATATTTGTGTAAATGCCTCCCACAACTGTAGCTATCTTAGTGGTCGAAATCTAGATGCAGCACAAATGTCAGATGTCAGCCGATTCAATCTCTCTCTCTTTACTCCCTTTCTCGCTCTCTACATAAGGACTCCCTTTTAGAGAATCGGAAAAATACCCGCAGCGTAAAAGAAGATTGTATTAATTTTTAGAAGACAGTAAGTAGATGGTATTCGCCGCACTCGCATTAAATACAGTGCACGCCTAAGATATTTATTAACCTCCCAATATCTTCACCGACGGGACTGGAATGTTTCCCTCAGTCTAAAGTCCCTTGGTTCCGAACCTAAACTGACGCAGGTTTTCATTCACACACACACACACAAACGCGCGCGCGCACGCACGCGCGCACGCACGCACGCACGCGCACACGCACACACACACACACGCACGTACGCACGCACGCAAACACACACACACACGCACAAAAGCAAACATACGCACGCACGTACGCAAACACGTACGCACACACAGAGAAACACGCACGTGCTCACACGAATAAAATAGTACTGAATAAAATAGTACCTACGTATATAAAATAAATACTTTTTAGTTAGTAGTATATTTTTTTATGAATGTTTTAGTTTTTATCAAACTAACAAAATAGCTCGCAAGCATCGATATGTCACCTCATAATAATTTTATATTTATTACGTTGCTCTTGCAGAAGGCGGCGTTATGAATCAGGCAACGATGTTATTGAAAACTGTTTGGAACCCAATAAAAATTGCAACCAGGTGTCGGCCGTACCCGGTAACGTTTAAGTATTACTTGCAAAATCAACCAGCGACCCAGTACTTCAGGCTGGACAATGGCCTGACCGTGGCCACTGAAGAGAGGGAGTGTTACAATGTGTGTGTCGGATTGTTCAGTGACGCCGGCTCGCGTTACGAGAGCAACTTCGAGAATGGAATAGCACATTTTTTTGAGCACATAGCTTTCAAGTGTACAAAATCCCGGAACAGGGCGCTTTTAGAAGAGCAAATGGCATGTATAGCTGCCCGTTTCAAGTCTTCCACCAACCGAGAGATGTCGGCTTATTACGTCGAGTGTCTCTGTCAAGACACGCCTCTCGCGGTCGACATTCTGACCGACTGCGTCTACAACAACGCGTACTCTTGCCCGGATATAGAATGCCAGAAGAGGACAGTGTACTGCGAAATGTTGGACCACGACAACGACCCCAACGCTCTGGTACAAGACTATTTGCACAGCACAGCGTTTCAAGGCACGCCGCTTGCGCAATCCGTCATGGGACCCACCAGCAACTTGTACAATTTCTCTGACGCAACTTTATGCAGATATGTAACGAGGTTTTTCGATCCATGTAGAACTGTGCTCGCCGCAGTCGGGGGCGTGAAGCACGAGCAGATCGTGTGCTTAGCACAAACATACTTAAGCAAACTAGAACCGGTGAAATGCGTGGACAGTGACGTTTACAGATACACCGGTTCAGAAGTGAGATATCGTGACGATTCGATGCCTGTCGCTAACGTCATCGTGGCGGTTGAAGCGCCTTGTTTCTGCGCAACTGACAATATAGTGATGGAAATTGCCGCTGGTATAATAGGCGGATGGGACCGGTCACAGCCGGGCGGTATCAACCATCCGACGAGGCTCGCCCGAAAAGTATCCTCGTGTCATCTGTGCGACTCTTACAAAGCCTTTTATTTGAGCTACAAAGACACCGGCCTTTGGGGCGTGCAATTTGTAGCTCCTTCTTTGTGCTTAGATGATATGGTGATAATGATTCAACACGAGTGGATGAATCTATGTAACAGCATTTCTGAGGCCGAAGTGGAGAAGGCTAAACGAGCACTGAAGGCTAAGTTACTGTCTAAAATGGAAAGTGCTGCAAACACGTGCCAGGACATAGGCAGGTGGGTGCTCTACCATGGGGAAAGGCCGTCTTTGCTCGACCGGATCTGCACGATTGACAACGTCAAAGCAGACGACGTGAGAGAGGTGTGCTCGCATTATATTTACGACAGGTGCCCCGTGGTGGCCGCCGTGGGGCCCACCGAAGGCCTGCCCGATTACACCAGAATTCGGGCCGGAATGTACTGGCTGCGTCTTTAACTTTAGTCGCTATATAATACCTGTTGGACATCTCGTAGTTTGAGTCACATAATGATGTAAACCACAGTAATTTTATTTTAATTGGGCTACCATCAGGAAATCCTAAACAACGAAGGATACGGTGGTCCTAGAACTATACACGGCATCATATATTTGTATGTACGATTTTTCAAGGTTACAGTCATAAATCACTACTGAATTCTGCTGTCGATCGATGTACGTTAGCGATGCGCGACTATCAATAATATGAATGAATTCGTTAGAATCAACGAAATCATTCGAATAATTCCAATTCATGTAAAATCATTCGACTCGAAGCCGACCGACTCGACGGATGGTGAACGGTGCGCGAGACACCCGTTCTTATTTATCCATTGTTATTACAGTTAGTAATGATTATTTGAATTAAATAATTAGTATACTACTAATTTTGAATTAGAATGGAAAAATTACTAGTGATTAATAAGTCGGCCGTTGAAACCATTCGTATTCGCGCATCACTACACGTGCTTCAGCAGATTACCGCCGCTGCGCAGAGACCATCATCCCCATTATGAAGCGCTCGACATCAATAGTAACGGTTGGGCGACGAAGAACTACCACAACACCACGAAGACTCATTCCCAAGAGGATTCCGGAACCAGCACGAGTATTTTTCTAATGTATATTCGAGACGCGTAATTGCCGTGTAACGTTAAGGTACGAAAAATTGTCAAATAAAACAACAATCATAAAAAAATTATAATTTATTTTATGACAAAAAGCTACAAAGAAATATAAAGGGTATTTGAGTATGAACAGAGCGCATGTCGCCGTCGACAACACAGCACAATATATATATACAGACAGACACACACACACGAGTGTCACTTTAGGAGACGAAACGACCGCTTCGAGGTGACTAAAGTAAAAAAGAGGAGGGGCTCGCGCGGACCGCGACATCTGAACCGATGGTTCGATGTCGCGCAGTGCACCGCGACTGAAGTGGTCGGAATAAATTTAATATCAAAATGAGGCGCAAATATAATATTCAGCGCAATTCGCGGAATGTAATAAAACGTACAGAGATATTGTAGTCGTCAACAGTGAGGCCTAGAGTACCCGATCAACAACACGAACAATATTTCCGTGTACGAAAGCACAGAGAGAGAGCCCGCGTGTCGTTCGGGAGGCCCCAAACATACAATTTGTGATTTGTATTGCACACGGTATTCGCACACCAACCATTTGGTTTCAAATACCGCCCAATGTAAAATTTATTTTTCATGTTAAATTACATATCTAAGACCCGCCAAAAGAGTATTAATTTTAATACCAAAAGGGTAGACTCAGTCCGAAATAAGCGGGGGCTCGCGCCCGCGCTCAAATGATTGTGCACTTAATAATTTTGGTACTACATAGATAGAAGACTGCCAACCGCCGTTTGAAAACATGTTTCCGTACTTAATTCCTACTCAGTGTCATAGCGTCACAATCATATAAATATAAACTAATATAAAAAATATAATCACAACATAGAGAGCTCGTGAAATTATGTCAATGTGTCAGTTGAACAATACGTTTACCAATTTCAATAGATTAGGAGGTGGATAGACAAAGCGGTGAGTGAAGTCGCGTCAAGCGCGACCACGACACGACGGCTGTGACGTGATTGAGATGTGCTCAACGTTCAATTATTAGAAACCGTGCGCGAGTTTTTGCTCTCGACGCGACAGGCAGTTGGCCACGTCAACACAGGCGATGTTCATGTCACATAAATGTTCACTAACAGCTCGATATTTGAAATCGATGGCCGGCGAGCGCGCGCGGTAGCCGCGACATTTTCATGAACAATAGATTAGTGCGGTTCGTTATATATTCGACGTGTCAATTCAACATTCAGCACCAATCCGAATCGGCACGTGGGGAACAGTCTGCGTCCAATTGTGCCCAAGATATACAAATAGGACACAGACATAAGCGTTTCTCTTCCGACGGTTGCACTCCGGTTACTTGTTAATTCACAACTGCATTGTTATGAAGCTATTGTGGCAGCGTTATTAACCATTTTTGATTAAACACAACATGGCTACTTTCTACATCCCTGTCTCCAAAGTTCCATCACGAACACACTCCTCAAGTTTAGTACAAATAACTCGCGCACGGCCTATACCGACAATTGTTCAGTTATCACCCTGCTTCGTATCCAGGACGTGACTGAGAATGGTTTAATTTCAAATGGACATTGCACTTAAGTACAGAACGGTAACGAGCGATGAGATCGAGTGTCGGGCACGGTCAGATTTAATTTCAATACTTTGGACATTGTACAGAAATAATTAAGTTCTAGAGCTCTGACACCGGACAATGTCTTGTATACCTACCCTCAAAAAAAAATTTCAAAACAATTAAAAAAAAAAATTTTTTATCCGTGTAACACTTGCATTCAAATAATTACTCAGGTAAAATGTAAAATAAAGTCGTAAATAAATTTTAAAATTTATCAAAATTATTAAAAATCATTTAAGAGTGCGTCATGTGTTGTGTGCGGGGGGGCATTTATACCCAAGGCCCGTACAGACAGAGGTGTTCGGTAAAATGTACGCTGAAACATAATAATGTCTGAGAACAACAGCCGCGCCAACCGCGCCCGGCACGGCACGGCACGAAACTACAGCGCCGATACTACGGTAACTTTTGCGTAAACGAAACCGCGTTACGAACGCCTAAAATGTAAATTAACGATTAAATTGTTAAATACATTCTACCATAAAGACATGTATGACATATTTTTTATATTTTTTCATTTCTGACGTATATATACGATATATATTTCACATTGACATACTTTCTTAAAAATATTTACATTAATTTTATATACCAGTCGATTAACATTCATAAATTCACAATAAATTTCATAAAAAAAAAGTACAACGAAGTATAGAGTCAGTTGCTAATAACATGTGACAAGATGATTCTAGAACGGATCCGTTCGACAGATTTTGTGGTCGGTGGTCGCGGAGGTACAATAATGTACCTCCGCAACCACCGACCACACCTCGGCAGCACCCGCACGGGACGTACGAGCGACACGACAGCGAGCACCACTGGCCCCAAACCCCTTTTCTGGGGGGGTGGGCAGCATTTAATATTCACCTTGTTACCGATAATTCGTCGCTTAATACTAATACCGCGTAACTCAAAAAATGATCATTATAACTTGTGCACGTCATTTGATTAGAAATCAAACAATGGTCTCAATTCTGATGTAACACAATTAAATTTCGGCTCTCCTCTCTTTTTCTAATGTCAAACACCAAAACGAGACAGTAAACATTTTTAGCTAGTACCAACCTACATTTCTGTCAAAAAGCACAACAAATGTTGCGTTTTTGTCTATATTTAATCGGCATGTTCCGAGGTCACATCTAAGTTTGTATGTAGAACTTAATTCTGACGTGTTTACACTAAACTGACAGTGATAAAATTGTTGCTATCTCGTTTTGGCGTATGGCATTAGAAAAAAACAGGAGAGCCTAAATTTAACTAAGTTGTATTACAGCAGAATTTACACCACTGTGTCGTATGACCGAACATAATGAACGGATGAGCGCTGTTAATGTTTTTTTTTTTCTAAAAATAAAATACATATAATTATTACGTACTATCGAATGAGACATATTTTTGCTCACGTGAAGTAATGCATTTTGTGAATTAAGCGGTGTTAGAATTTCAACGACGAATTATCACGGTTTGGCACGGCGCGCGTTACATAAATATGTACTTTACATAAATATAGTATTTAGTATACGCAAATATGTAGTTTACATAAATATAGTATTTAGTATACATAAATATGTAGTTTACATAAATATAGTATTAAGTATACATAAATATGTACTTTACATAAATATAGTATTCAGTATACATATATATGTACTTTACATAAATATAGTATCAAGTATACATAAATATGTACTTTACATAAATATAGTATTAAGTATACATAAATATGTACTTTACATAAATATAGTATTTAGTATACATAAATATGGAATATTATTTAAGGATAGTGCCGGCATGCCGGCATTCGATACACATGGGTGAATTATTTAAATTCGAACAAGTTGGGTGTTATTTTATATTTATTTATATTATATATTTTGAGCAATAACATACATTGTCATTGAATAGAGTTCGTTTCTAATACACAAGTTTTAATATACAAATCGTGACTTAGTTTAATTGTCCACCAGACACCTAAACCAGTGCAATATTTCAATTTTTTTTATTTTCATTAGGTACGTAAACTACACTATCGTAAAGCCATACGTCGTATTATCGCCCAGCGAATAACCTAACTACATTTTTTTCAAATAGCAGCCTTACTATACGAGATTCGATCTCACGAAGGACGAATATCAATCACTTACTGAAACAATTCGATACCGCGCTATGACTGCGCAACCGTAGAACTAATTACATGATAACGTAAGTATCGGTCGTCAGAGTATTCAGTTTACTGAAAAATGATTTAACAAATTTTCAAATGAGCCACAATCGCATTCAGGTACAAAATTTTGCACAGCTAAAATACGATCTAAAAGCGCATGCGATACTATTTAAACGCTAAGTCTTGAATACTGGCCAATTGTTGAACAATTCTGTCATAAAAATAATTATTAACATAAATAATTTGATATCGATATTTCAATGGGCAATACCGCTTAAATGGAATGTCGAGTATTACAGCACGAATTAGTCTTAAGAGTTACGTGAGAATATGGAGCTACCCTGCCAGGTATAAAATAAAATTCACTTAAATACGAGCGTTAAGTCGGACAATTGCGCCGTTAATACGATGGGTGAGGCACACAACGCACCGCGGCGTCGTGCGGTCGATATTACACAAATATCACTACACTGTATCATCCAATGACACCGCACACAGACGATCATCGACTATGATTTTTTTTATTATATACTACCTACGTGATTTATCTTACATTTAATAAAAAAAAATAGCATGAAAATTGAAACATGATCAAATCGATATAAAAGAAAATGGACTAAATCTCTCGATACACTATCTTACACACTAATCTCGTCATGGAAACAGATCCGTACATTTTAATAAATATTTGAGCACTGTATTGACGACATGGAATGTTCCTGGAATGTCAGAGTACGTTATACTAACACGTTCACTGCCGGACGAAAGACGAAAATCGATATATACATAATTCAAAAAAAAACAACGTATTAATCCTCTTGTTATGAAATTAGACTATTTATGATGTATTATAAATTTTTTTGAGTAAATTCAAATCTCGGGAACCAAAATATGTTTTTTGTTAAATTCATTTGCTCGCATACGAGTGGGCATATGAGTGATACTTTTGTAACGGCCCTGCCCCACTCGGATCCGTGACAGGCAGTGAATGTGTTAATAGTATAAATAAAAAAAATTAATAAAAAAAAATATAAATTTCGGCCGGCTCGTGCACACGGCCGACGGCGTTGCGAGTGCCCAACAAAATATTATACCAACAATGCACTTAGAGAATGTACATTAATTTGATCTTAACTATTTGCGGGTATACTATATAGACAACGATGTGTGTGTACGCGCTTTGTTTGAAACTACCTCGACATAAGAATATAGTATTATTTTAATAATATTACAATAATTCGTGAGACAGATATTATTGAAAAGCAAATCATCATCCATCATCCCCAGTCCATATTCGTCCCCACTACAGGGGCACGGACTTCCCGTTATCAGGGGGGGGGGGGGGTTAAGCAAATACTCAGAGGTTTAATTTCCTGTTTTCACGAACAGACACATCGCAACGACCCAAGTTCTCAGATACGCTAGCGGGTGGCGCGCTCCGAGCTGTCTTGTGAGACGTAAACTACAGAACAAATTTACGTTGGCCCATTTTAATAACTCTTCTTGTAAATAAACCTAACCACTGTTAAGGTACTTCAGCTCAAGTAAAAGTGGTACTAGGCTTTTTATACAAATGTATGATTGTTTTGAAATTTCCCATGTAGCGGAAAACCGACATTCAAGTTGGCGGAGCCACGAATTAAGACTAGTATCAGTTTAAAATAATAAAGGTAATATTTTATGTTCAGTTCTGTTAGCGATGATGGATCAAATACGACATATATCTGCCCACGACACGATAAATATATGTTATATGTAGACGAGCGTCGTCGCGGTAGTTTCAAACAAGGTCCCGCAGCTCACAGTATATGATAGTATATAACTATTTGGCAACACATAATGAGTATTAAATAGTTTGAGAGCACTTACATAATTATTTTGAGCGTTCCGCTTTGAGTACTACTATACAAATTTGAGCAGACATTTTTGAAGATATCGGCGAGCGGCGTGCGAGGGTAATACAAATGGTAAGATCACTACTGCGCTCCAAATTTTGTTAATAAATTAAACACATTGTTGATGTCTGTATCGGTTACTGAAAGCAGAGTATACACCGACACCTCCATGCAACAACATTGACTCTCTTTTTTTCTTTTTTGTAGTGGTGATCAAAATTTAAAGTTAAACATTTATATAAAATTTAAGAAAAGCATCTCTATTTAATATTTTTAGGAGCACTATTTTCTCTACTTTAAGGTTGTAAATGAAATTATATATTTTATTATATTTATTTCTCCAGTTGATTGTTACGATGTTATTGCGTGAGGGTGTCGACGCGCCGCACTTCACCCTGTTGCCCGTTAACGCACAGGCGCGTGATGTGGCCGCGCTCCCCATAATGTACATGTAATGTAAATAGCACTGGTATATAACAGGGGCTTCCAAACTGCGCGCGCGACTCCCGGGGCTCGCGGCTCTGTCTCAGGGGAGTCGCGGACAGAAGTCGCCGGCGCGGGACTTAACGACCGAGTGCGCGGCGCGTTGCAAAATTCATCATTTTTTAAGAAATAATAATTCGGAAATTGTAATAAACTATAAATTTTTGGAATTATCTTTGTATTATAATGTAATTTTATATTCTGTTAGAATTATATATAAGTGTCTTCTTTTAGGAGGGCGACGTAAAAAATTATTCCATATAATAAGTCGCTGTAAAAAAATATTGGGAACCCCTGGTATAAAACAAAAATTTGGTAGAAAACACCATCGTCAACACGCCACCGGTCCACGCGGGCGGGGCGCAGCGGAGCGCGCTCTCCCCTTTCCTCCCTCTCAGCTCCCCTCCCCTTCCCTCCGCCGTGTCTCCCCGCACCAATAAGAAAACACACCGTACCATAAATAAATGCTAAAACATCTGCACACTCGTGCACGAAACTCGTAAATCGTTAATAATCTCTTTTGTATCTTATTCTATGATAACTATAAACGTGCGCGCGTCCAAGCGGGCGCACTTCGCAACCTGATTATGCATCCTTATCACTAGTGGAATGTACACAGAACTTTAGTAATGTTAGTTATACTGCCCTTATCGTTACGGTTAGATACCCAAACCTTTGTAAAATAGACCGTTTAAAAACGTTTTAATAAAAAAATATATATACGTATTTTTTTTTTCTAAATTATAAATACGAATGAACTGCAACTTGGCCGCGTAATGTGGAGTGGCGTAGCGGACGCGCGCTCGTGCACTTTGTGACACAGCATTTGAAACTTCTTTGCTAATAATTTTCATAGTTGTACAGTTCTCATCAACGGAATCAGTTTTCACCGCAATCGATCAAATGTAAGTTTTCTAACACATTCATTTTAGTGTGTTAACACTTTATCTATCGATAGTGGTTGCGATTAACGATAAACAAAAGATCCCATTGAACGAAAAACATCGAGAACTATAAGTCTATTAATGGACTATAGGCCGATAAGCATTGGCAATCTAAAAGTTGATCAATACGCTATCGGTCGATATAATGTTAATGTAGCTTGACTTGTTTTTACAGCTTGACTGATACCTCTGTGTGGCGCTTTGGGCGCGCGGGCGGCGCGGCGGGGCTCTGTCAGTAAGCCGATATCGCTCACGGCGGCCACTGACACTGCTATTTGTGCTATTATTACATATATCACTTACTACGAAATATTACTCATCTGTATCAAAATACTACAGAATCTATATCATAATAGCTGTAGTTTATTTACCTAATAAATATACTTTTTAATATTTTGATTTGAATTGTTAATCAGTTTTTTTCGTGTAACAAAAAATATTTAGGGAAAAAAAACAGAATTCTAATATAACGCAAATAACATATGTGATTAATTATTTCACTTACCATTGTGGCAGTAAGATATTTCTTAATAACTGGTATACGTAACAATAGCACAAACTAGTGGCCGCCGTGAACGATGACGGCGGTTTGACGGAGCCCCGCCTCGCGCTGCACAGCGGCACCGATCAAGCTATAACACTAATCATAAATAGTAGGACGAGCCGTTAATAGAATCACTTTATAATTTCTAAATGTACAAGTTTCAAAAATCAATCCGTTTCACTGCAGTGCAGTAACGCCCGTCCGCCTGGCTCGCGTTAAAAGCGGCCATGTTGCAACCCGCTCGCGCACACCGGCACGCTGCCCGTCGTTTACACTCGGGGCCGTGACAACATACACATATCTATAATAATACCGAATACGAGGCGCTACCGATCGTTAGCATAACTTTTTTTTTTTTATAATATCCGGAGTGACTTCGATTCACCTCCATTAAAATAAGAGAGCTAATGACTACAACACTTTGCGACTTCGTTACGATGGGTCCGTTAAAGCTACGTGTGCTTTAAAGCCTGACCAGAAGAGTACGCGCGCGCGAGTGCGCCGCGCGTCACGCGACAACTCCGCGCGCCGTGACCCCCGGCCGTAACTCTACCAGAAGAGAAAAATTTCAACACCTCACAATGGAACGTATACTTACTTTTTTTACCTTCACCGACTCGCGACCAATAATAATTAAAGGCCTATAATTTATCGATGAATCAAAAATGGACGAAAATTATCTTACATAAAACAGTCAGATTCAAAATTATTGAGGTATAAAAAAAATTTATCTTAACATATCTAAACAACCCTTGTATAAAAATAAAAATAATAAAATAATGTATACATCACTTATAACTAATATTGTACGTATAAAACTATTCGCGTTTACAGAGAGGCTCAATATAAAAAAAAAACTTAAATAAAGCTTACAAACTAAGTAAAGCATACATAGATGATTAACATACGCAATATCGTATTTTGTACTGTAAGGTTATGCTTTAATCACCGCGGGTGACTATTATGTAAAAAATTATTATTAAAAAAAACTCGTTTTAATCAATGTTTTTGTACACTCGTCGTAAAATGGCAACGTTCACGTGAGCTAGCCGCGATCGGCCTAGCTGCCTAACATCATCACGCACGAGGCACACTCCTCACTACGTAAAAAACATATGTGACCCCTCTCCTATACGTATAAACACCTACACATGTATAAAAAAAAATGACTGTGCCATTTAAATGCACGAAAGTATAAATATTATAACATATGACAGACTAAAAACTATTGTTAACATATTGACAGTAAAAAAAAGCGCAAGGCAATAAATTATGAGAATTCGTAAAACATGTATTCTAACGGTAATCGACGAAAATAAAACTTAAAAGCAATATCGGCAGCACACCCGAGCTCTGATTATAACATTACTACGGTACAATAATAAATTGTAATTAATCTCAAAAGTACAATCACAAGCCAGCGAGCGCTCTAACAAATGTCAGATGACCTTCTTGGTATAGATTCTGACGACAAAGCGGGCCTCGACAAACACAGCGAGATACAAAATGATCGAATGATATTACGCTAGCAACAAAACAGATCACACACGTATCGATTACTGTTAAATTCACAGTACGAACACGAGAACAAAATGGCAACTGTTTCAGTCTTTATTATAGCTATCTGAGAGTGGTGTTTGGTCCATGGTGGTTAGTGGAACACTGGACGTGCGGCGCAGCGCTCCGTAACGTGAACTACTTCTCCTAGTTCAAGTTCAAGAAAATTAATGAAAAATCAATAAAAAAAATAATAATATAGACACCTACGTGCAATAACACCATAACTTATTTTTTCTGTTCTGTTAAGGGAAAATCAAAATTTAAAGTTCAAGAAAAACATATGTATCTAATGTTTTTTTAGGAGCACTATTTCCTCTACATTAAGGTTGTAAAGTAAAACTGTTACATATTATATTTATTTGTTTACTTAAAAATAATTATATAACTCAATAGGCAAAAAAAAATGAGTTACAATGTTATGCACAGAGGTGTCGATATCACCTGACGCACTGATAGTGCGTTTTTATTCAATGGCCCCTAACCGCTACATCGCACCGGTCCAACGAAACACGAGTAATGCTAAAACACCACTTGAAGTCTATGTCAAGCGACGGAATAAGTTTATATATAAAAAAAATACTAATTCCTCCAATAACATTTCTTGTGTAATGCAACACTACAATGTAAAACTAACTATTACCCTGCGCTTTTCGATGTACTAATAAACGAAAATTATTATAAATAATTACATTCAGTCTTTGGAATTTGTGTACTGTAATTTTATTTATGACATACATATAGAATACAATCAATGGAGCTTAGAGGAGTACCTCGGTGGCCATTATTAAACATATGTAACGTCAAATTTATTCTGTAACTGATTTGTCCAATACGTTATTCGTTCGCACGTTTTTCACTAAAAAAAAAACACATTTGCAACTAATGGTGTCCATTCTAATGTAACACAAGCTAAATTTCGTCTCTCTGTTTTTCTAATGCTAAACACCAAAACCGGATAGCAAATATTTTCAACAAGTACCAATCTAAATTTCTGTCAAAAGGCACAAAAAATGTTGCATTTTTTGTGTATATTTAATTGACATGTTCCAAGGTCACGTCTAAATCTGTACGCTTCTTAATTTTGACGTGTCTAAACATAACTGCAAACAGCGCCAAAATTCGTTTTGGTGTTTGGTAGTAGAAAGAGATAGGAGATCCTAAATTTAGCTAAGTCGTATTACAGCAGAATAATCACAATTATTGACGTCTATTTTAAACATTTTGGTGACATTAAAAAATGTCACGTGAATGGAGCGAAAATAGTTCGATGAAGTGTAAAATAAATCACTTAAAGAGGTACTAAAAATATGTTTACTTTCTAATTGTTCAAAATTCTATTAACTTCCACCCAATTATGAGTATATCGCACGTGATGAAAACATGCCGCAAAACTTTCATAGTTTTCTCAATAACAACAAATATTAAATTGGAACAATTTTCAATGCGACATAATTGTATATATGTATTATCAGATGCCTTTAGACGCAAAGCAATGAAACTTTTGTAAATATGAAGTAAGAATATGTTACATTACCACATCTATGTTACATTACCGTTAGGTATAATCACAATCTCGCGAAGCAAGATAGTCACCAAAAATTTAAATTAATGAGTCGGTCAATCTACCGTGCACCACAAAATTAAATGAAAATTAATGAGACGGTCATATACATCGCGTCACTAAATTAATGAAACGGTCATCTACAGTGCACCACAAACTTAATGAGATGGTCATTTACATCGCATCACTAAAGAGACGGTCATCTACAGTGCACCACTAAATTGATGAGACGGTCTTTTACATCGCTCCACTTAATTAATGAGACAATCACCTACAGCGTACCACTAAATTAATGAGACGGTCACCTACGGTGCACCACTAAATCAACACTTCGCATAGACATTTAAAATATGTAACTTTTAGATAAAAACTATAGATTATTATTAAATTTTCTAATATGGACACCGAAGATTGTGGAATTTATCTTAATAATATATTTAAATATATGAATATCATGATTATGTTATATGACGTTCTTTAAAAATAGTACGTCATTTTTAAATTGTACAGTGTCATTATATGACACGATCAAAATTTATACAACATGAGTAAAAAAAGAAAGTTGTATTTGTAACCTAGCCTAAGGTTGATGTACTATTTTCAAGAATCATTTTGAAAATTTATAATATAGATATTTTAAAATACTTATTTGGTGATTACCAGCATTCAGCTTTGAAATATAATTTGGGAGTTTTACAATTGTCAGTCACATCTGTTAACGTACCTGCTAGAGTGAATAATGCGTTTGTTTAAAACAATGAACCACAAACGATACGTGTCACACTATATAGGCCCCGACCGTCATGTGATTTAATCTTGTTGTAAATTAAACCGTCACTTATTAGTCATCGAACATTAATGATGATGATGCGATGATCAACGATATAGTTAACATCAAGTAACATTACAACGATATACATACATACATGAATGAAGTACAACAAATATAAGTTTCTTGATGAGTGAGTGTCGTTTACACTATCAGCGGTGGAACACGGTTGTTTCCTATGATAGATTTTTTACATTATTTTATACGCGACAGTAAATACCATTAAAAAAAATTCAAGTGCGAGTATTTCACTATGCAATGAACGAAGAATTAAATATTGAGACTGCCATGTTGGTGCTAGAGGTACGAGTTATTGAGTAAACGTATTTAGAAAGTACATAGTAGTCACAAGTACGCGAAGTGGGATGGTGAATTGTGATCTGTGCACATTGGCAAATAGTCGAGTTTTACAAGATGCACGTCTGTCAGTAGCTGACGTATGGCACGACGTGTACAGACACAAAAAGAACGATTAATACACGCGGTGTGTCTGATACGTGCGACTCGTGTACGGAATCGATGAGAAGCTGCTAGTTGGTATGCAAGCCAGTTTTTATATATACAATAGGTTATAATGTGGTAATAGGTTTTTATTAAGCTAGTACGTTTTATCAGCCTAAGTTATATCGCCACTTGCGATCAGGTGGGATTATAGTCAAGTACTGGCTGAAATATGGTAAAAAAATAATTAATGACACTTGTCACCGCGGGGCGTGCCGTCAGATGGCACGCGATCCTGTTGACCCTAAGGATGCAGACAGTCCCAGAGTTTTATCGAATTAGTGGTAGAGTGGAGGGATGGAGACAAATACAAACATGTTGCGATAAGACTCGAGGAAGCGACGTTACCGCGGGTGAACCTGCGTCGATCCCATCACGCGGATGAAAATCGAATGTCGAAACTAATATACCGAGAAGATGGAATAGAAATGCTTGATACATGTGGATACGTCGATGAATCGGTGTAAAAGCTGTTTATTAGGGTCGTAGCACTGCCTACCCCTGTAGTGTACCGGCGAGAATGTATGTATGTATAGGTGAACGATATCAGTCAGTTTGCCCGTAACGTGATCTGAGCCCGAGGCTGTTGACGTGTGAGTTGCGTAGCGTTGTTATATTGCGTGTGACACGCTTCTCCGTGGGGCACTATGACCGCATGCCCTCGGTACGCTAACAAACATGACTGCGTCCACAACACCCACGACGTTCCTTTAAAGCGACTAGTCGCTGTCAGTTTCATTGCCTAAAATCGTAAAGAGCATATTCTGCGCCCAGTAGCTTTCCTGCGTGAATATTTTGAACAAGTTTCGCGGGTCAACGTCATATTCCATGGGCTCCCTCGCAACTCCGCGGGAGATGAGCTGATATCATACTGCCTCGGTGTCCCGTTCCGATTTGGGGAGTACGTGCCCTGCGGGAAGCTTGTTGGCCGGCTCGGGAGTCGTCGAATAGCTGTTTCCTTCGGGCGTCTGTGACTTGTTGGAGTCTGGCGTTTTTGGTGGATTACTGGAACGAACGATCTCTATATGAATTTAAATCACGAACGATTAAAAAGCATGATTTGAACAAGTTAAAAATATAGACGATAATATAGACACGCGGAACGTCAGCGGCCAGTGTAAGCATTATGTCATTTCTACGGCGGCGAGAGCCGGGTGGTCGAGCGCTCACTTATAAATACACGTGCACTGCTAGACACATTGTTTCAACGGTCTTCCCCTCATCGTCCCGTATTTTACATGAACCATAAAAGGTAACATATTTGCCAGCACCTCCATGCTGGGCAAACGTCTCGGAGGTCGCAGCAGACGTTATTTGAAGAATACTACCGCACGTTACCCAGCTCCGGCACTCGGCAGGGGTCGCCCCCGGTGGCAATTTCACTAACGGTATTATTGTGCGGGCGCTGAACACTGTACGCCACGAGCGAAGGTTCCAACAACGTGTCCGTTCGCTCAACCGATAGCAATAAATGGATTTCCTGCCTCTACACCTATTCACTGCCGCATCGAGCACGTCCGTTCCAGTTCTCAAAATGACAATAGTATTGTCACAACTAACATTTTTTTACGTATCTAATTGTCCTAATTGATCACCCACTCTTCCGTGTCGTACAGGGTCGCAGGTTAGCTCATAATCCGTCACTGGAAATCCTCTGAATGTTCAGTAAATGACAAGTTCGTTTTATATTAAAAGTAAAGACGAGGTAGTTTTATAATCTTTAAGTAAAGACGCGGTTGGCCAAGGCTAGACGCCGTCTACTGTAAGACTGGCTGAGGCGTTACAATGGACGGAACACGCGCAAAATCTAACGCGTGCATCAATGGCCGAACTCCAGACAGCACTCATTGGCTACACGTCCTTCCAATTTCAAAGAGAGCGTCAAGCTATCCTGGATATAGACGAGCCGTCGCCCCGCTAGTCAACCACACCCTATGGCAGCAACTCCATCTTGCTACCTGTAACCACGACTGTCGGCTGCGGTGCGTCTTCTACCACAGGCCAATCACAAAGGCTAACATCCCACGCTAATCCTGTAGCGGCGTGACCTACACCTTGAGAGCAACTGTGAGTTGCCGATTATTTCTTAGCCTTGATCTAATACCACTACTATTTCACAGAAGGGCAGAGGAATCGTATATTTTCAAGTATCCCACCTACTACGCTATATCGCTACTACCAAAATTAAACGATCCTACATCAGTCCGCGGTCTTTCTGTCCGCGCCCCGTTGCCCTAACAGTGACAGTGTGTTCAATTATAAACCTTACGGCCTTGTGTCTACAGCAACCGTATTATTTTGTTGCTGTACAGGTAAATGGTAAGGGAGTACTTATTCTTTTAGCCCATTGATATCCAGTGATCTACATCGACCCCCAGGGGTCGACGATGACGTGCAAGGGGTTCACGCCAACTGTCAAAACCGCTTTTGAAGTTAATAAATTTACGAAAAATTCATATTAACTACGCTTTGGGGATCTCCCAAATGTGAAAAACATTACAAGTGGTCTACAAGACAAAAAAGTTTGAGGACCTCTGTTTTAGCCTGTCCGGCAAATAGACTTAAGTATACGGGTAAGCGACCCCGGCACCCCGAGCTACTACTGTCTCTTCCTATTCCTTCCGAGATAGTCGTAAGTATCCTACATCCTGTAATACTTTGCCCAAATTCCATGTTCCTTGCTCAATACACCTTTCCTACCTACCTACCGTGGGAACGCACTGAGGAACATTAACACTTTTGAACCTTATAAAATGGCGGCGTCATGGTTCGCCATTCGACAAACTGCGATTCTCGCAGGGATGAAAAGTGGTCTGCGGATAGCCACTTTGCTACATTAAGCAATCGTAGGAAATGAAAAAAGTGATCTCTGTCTACCCCAATTCTTTGGTAGTACAGTAGTCAGTATCCCCGCCTGTCACATGGAAGACTGGGGTTCAATTGCCCGCCGGAAAGCCAAGAAAAATGCGTGACTGTTGTATGTCAAGACACGCACACATCCATTCACAGATTACGTACAATATACATTCGGTCAAATTCGGTCTGACGAAGTTAGTCGATGGCGCATCTACGAGTCGTACTGTATCTCAATTATCTACTGTCCACGGCCTGCTGGAAGACTTACTGATCGGCATCCTTGTAATCGGCGTTGCTGGCGGATGAGTTGGAGCGCCATTTTCTGCCAACCGCCTGCATGCTGTAACACATAGTAAAAATAAACTATGGCATACGGTGCATAGCATACGGTATGCTGAAAATGACGGCGCAGTATCAGTAGACGGCACTAAACTTGAACAATGACCTTGACTGCGCAGAAGGCGATTTATAGATCTAAGACATGGAGTGAAGGGGGCGGGAGGGGTTTTCAAAGGCGGCTTGCACGCGATTAGTTGCAAGAAAGTGCACACGTGCGAAATTTCCCCCGCTATTGTGTGTAATACTCAAATCTCGTGCCGTATACTATACTCGGTAAAATTTACGCGCTCATATTATTACGGTGTGCGATTGCTCGGGGTATCAAGACTGATTGAAGAGGAGTGCCGTGCTCTCGCTCGGGCACTGGCCACGCGAAACAGTCGCAATGTTAACAGCTGCTATAAAATGTCACACACTATTAGGGCTGCACACCTAAGCAGACCTACAGTACGATGCAAGCAGATATCCATCGAGACGTAACACGACGCAGCAGGAATGCAAGAGTCGGACAGACATATCGACGCACGTGTGCCATATCTTACTTGGGAGGATTATACCGCAAAGAGAAGGAACTACACACTAGGGCGCTGGATGCGAGGAAGTGCAGCATCGAGGTCATCATACTCGAGTGATTCGTGCAATTTAATTCGACCAAACACACCTCTATGTAACGCACCTAATTTTTGCAACCTCCGCACGAAAGCTGCTACAGCATCTTGTGGAGGGCAGCGGAGGCGTACATTGTGTTGTGGTACTGTTTTGCATTATCAAACTGATTGAATATCTGTACTATGTATTATAAAATTGTTAAATATGAAATTTTTAAAACTCAAAGATATTTAAAAAACAAATGATCCGTCGCAGTTTCTGTTATGCCAA
This sequence comes from Thaumetopoea pityocampa, assembly GCA_017165845.1. Classification (NCBI taxonomy): domain Eukaryota; kingdom Metazoa; phylum Arthropoda; class Insecta; order Lepidoptera; family Notodontidae; genus Thaumetopoea; species Thaumetopoea pityocampa. Next base: position 40,227 of record WUAW01010636.1, read on the forward strand.
AACGATGCATTTTATAAAAATTATTGTAATTTCAATATGGCGGCAAATTTAGCTTTGCTTCATTCATAAGAATCTTGTAAGAATGAATCATTTTAAATATGTTTATAACGTATAATATTTTTACATACATTAATATCGAATGTAACCAGTTCCTAGCGAATTTCCATAATCAGTGTATATTATCAGTGTACTTGTATGGCATGTCCACAATAAACATACTACTGAAATTTCATTACCTTTTCCTATCATTTAGTCTGTCCTACTCGCACTCATGGGAGGATCTTTGCTACCATTACTCTCTCATACTCTCACTCGTTCGACGACGAAATTCGGTGTGGACATCGCAGGGTATGCCACAGTGCAAGCTGCGTTAGATGTAAAGCCCCACTCTAATAAAAACCCCGCAGTGTTCTGAAGGCGAAGCCATACCCATCCCGCCATCTTGACACACACACGCACACGCACACACACACACACACACACACACACACACACACAAATACAAACACACCGTAAATAGCGTTAATACGTACGCTTGTCGCAGTTCGGCCGGCCGGCCGTGGTGCGGCGCGTGCTTGTTCCACTCCGGGGTCGCAGGTCGCTGGTAGCTGGAATACAATATGAGGACGCGTTTAATGTAACCCGCAATCATTATACAAACACATTCGCCGTGTGACCTTATTTATTGGTGCTGATTCTGTTGTAACCGTTAACTAAATTTAGTCTCGCCCTAACTTTTTCTAATGTCAAACGCCAAAACGAGATAGCTACAAAGTTGATGCTGTCAGTTTAAGCAAGTCGCAGCGGATTGTCACAAATTTATGTTAGATATACAAAAGGAAGAAGAATGTTTAAGTGTCAGCTGACGTAACGCGCTTATATAACTACGACCCTAGAACAAAGCGACAGTCCACGGTTTGGTGCTTTAAATATGAGTCGACTTCAGCGAAATGTCGTCGTGCCCGAAGCGCGCAGAAACAAATGTGGGCCAAGAAAACGACACACATTGCTATATAGTGCCAGACTCTAGCAGCTAGAGGATCGAACGACAGTTAACTATGTATGCTGTGTCACACTTTGTACCCCAAAAGTGTTGTCTGCTTGATGTGATGTGTCCATGGTGAATACTTTGAAAAATCGAAGAGTAAATTTTGTTATACCAAACTGAGTGGTTTCGTAGTATAAGGCCAAATATACGTATCGGTCCCATAATGAACTGGCCTGATATACTTCTACGCGACTCATCGATACGTGATATGTTGCATCGAATAGTACATTAATCGTGTAATTTATATACGAACACGCATCGACATAAAAAGCGTAGTCTCAGTTTAACAGTGGTTTGAACAACAAGACAAGAAGAAGAAGAAGAAATACGCGACTTTCTTCAAAATGTCGCAAATCGAGTATCGAAACGTCATAAAGTTTCTGTTTAAAGAAGGCTTATCCCCCGCCCAAATAAAAGAACGATTAGATGCTGTGTTTAAGGAGTATGCCCCCTCTTATAGCATAGTGAAAAATTGGGTGA
>WUAW01010639.1:25600-47696 GCA_017165845.1 Thaumetopoea pityocampa
CTTCCGTGAATTATCACCAGTGCTAAGCAATCGTTGTAGTAATAATTTAATTTTGAAAACAACCGGACACATCCATCTGAGAGGGTCGTAAAGGAGAGCCGTCAATGATAAAAAACTGCGCCGAGTGACAGTAGTGTCCGCTAGTAAATTCAACTTATACGAAAAACTGTCTGACCTTGGATTCCACTGTATACCTAAAACCTTTATAAATTCCAATCCGAAGTATCCATGTTAAATGACTGAGCCGTCTCCAAATGATCCGCCGGCAAGTTGTCCAACAGTTCTGGTGCGTTCCACGAGCACTTCCTGAGCTCGTAGCCCGCCGTGTGCATGAGCGCCACGAGCTCGTCCTTCAGCTGCCGCGCGTCGCGCAGCGTGTCCGCGCCGCCGTTCAGATCGTCCACGTAACTGTTGTGACGCAGCAGCCGGGCCGCCCGCGGGTACCGGTGTTCCTCGTCACTCTCCAGCTGATGTAAGCATCCTATAGCGACGAATGGACTGGACTTTAACCCGTATGTATTTGTTGTCAGCTCATAAACTACCAACGGTTCATCGAGTGACGGGCGCCAATATATTAATTGGTATTTCCGATCGTCCGGATGTATCCAGGTTTGCCGGAACATCATTTTCACATCCGTAGTGAACACAAACAGAGGCAACCGAAAAATAATTATAATTTGTGTGATGTCATTTTGAAGTCGTTCACCCGTGAAAACTACCCGAATTTTTCCGACGTCGCCTAATTTTTTAATAACGCCGTGATGCGTAAGAAAATAATGTTCCTGTCCTGACGAAAAATCAAATTTAGAAACCGTCATATGACCGAGTCATAAATATTCCGACATAAATTCCAAATATTTTTCTCGAAATTCGGGAAGCCGCTTCATTTTCCGTTCTAAAGACGTAAAGCCGTCTCCTTAGATTCTCCCAACCGCTGTCGATCTGGCAACAGTGGTAATCTGATAATATATTTTCCGTCCGAGCCGCGTGAGGTAGTCGTAGAAAACAAATGTTCACATTCTAAGTCCGCCGGATCCTTAATTTTCAGCCTGGGTGGTTCTTCTGAGCGCCAAAATCTCTCAACTGCTTCAATTAATGTAACACCAACATTAACATTTGATTCCGAGTTATCATTTTTTAATGTTTGCGCCGGAACGAAAATCTCAAAATCAAAAACAGTACCTAAAGCATACGGTCCATCAGTACCGAAATTCACCCTTCCACCATTTAAAATTTGACCTAATATGTCACAACCGAAAATTATGTCAACATTTGACATATTAAATTAACCGCCATCCGAAAATTTTATATGAGTAATTTGTTTACTAAACCTACGCGCTAAATACGAAGTTGGTTTCTTCAAATCCACCGCCGTAACCGATAACAAATAACTCGAATTTACCTGTTTAAAATAAAATTTAACAACAGGAGAACTTTCAGTGTTATTAAATCCGCCGACGCCTGTTAACGGTGTTTGATTGTAATGTCGCCTTAAACCTAAACTTGTTACCAAATCACTCTTAATTATAGTGAATTGACTACCCAGGTCTAGCAGGCCGCTGGATTTGATAAAATCCCCCTGACTGGATTTTACTTTTACAATGACTGTGGGTAAGATGACATTATCCGCTAGCCGAGGTACCGAGGCGACATTACACGACTGTAATTGCTATTCCTGTGGCACACGCGGCACCACAGGACTCGACTGCCGCCCACCCCATTCAGTTCGTTCCCGGCACTGTTGGGACTCCCAGTCCCGCTGTTCCCCTGGGTCCGAATCACGCCCGTAACCATCCTTCAACTCGCGTACCCGTTCCAGAGATCCCGCGGAACTATCATCACCACGCCGTGGATAACGCGAGTCTCGAACCGACGACCTAGGAGACGCGTGCCGTGATCGCCGCGACTGAGTAATAGGTGAGCGCCGCCGACCTTCCGTCGCTCTATCGCATTGTGCCGTAACAAATGCGCGCCGTGTATACGGCTCGTCGTCCGCCACTGAGTCAGAGCGCGCAATGGACATTGTACAAATGAGTTTGTTATGACCGATATTTCCGCACCGACTGCATGGTACCTTGCGGTTACACGTTGCCGCCAAATGAGTACCAATACACCGGAAGCACAATAGATTTCTTATAACCCAATTTTTACGCTCAGACCTGGACATGTCAGAAAATTTAAAACAGTTATCTATACCGTGCCCCGACCTCTGACAATAGCCACAATCTTTAATACGGCCGTAATTATTCATCCGTTTCCGCTTATCCTGTGATGATGGATCCGTCACAATATTATCTACTCTGCGCTCGGGCCTATTGTGAGTGAGATCCGCGTAATAAGAAACTGGTTCCGCAGTGGCCGTGTCTATAAGTCTACAATCATATTGTAAGAATTCTATGAGTTGATCAAAAGTGGGTAAACTTATATTATTGCCACCGTATATTTGCTTAAACCGTGTTCTGATGTCAATTGGTAATTTTTGTAAACTTATATGCAATAAAATGTAGCTCCACTCGTTAATTGGAAAACCTAAATTAGCTGATGCCCGCGAAGATTCCAATAATGGATTCAACATTTTAGTTCGCAACCCAGCACACTTATGGCACCGGCAAATGGCAATGGCAATAAAATCCGCGCAATCAGTGAATCCGCCAACAATATTTTATTTTCATACCGGCCTTTCAGTATGACCACTGCCGTATCTAATGACCCGTCCACCATTGGCAGATGCTTAATAAGCGCTTTAGGCTCTTTTTCCACGTGAGAAATAAGGTAGTGAAACTTTTCCGTTTTAGTGATATCTTTCCGTGTTAAAACTAATGATGTAAACAGACTTATAAAACTACACTAAGAAAAAACATTTCCGTCAAACGTACTAGGAATAATCTGTGGTAGACGTGGCGTTGAAGCACCCTCCGTGGGCATGTGGGTGCTGTCAAGATTCGGGTAGGCCGCCGAAACCTCATCCAACTGGTTCTATAACTCCGTGGTCTCTTTGTATTTTGCTTCATATCTACCGATTACATATTTCTTCATCTTCTGAAGAAGTATTGGTCAGTATGCCCTCGTATGACTCCATTAAAACATTGAAATAATCATGTAATTTTTTGAACCGAGCTGATAAAACACCCGAACTACAAGTTTTACTATTTACTAATTTTGACGAATCTACAAACCAGTCGTATTTAATTTTAAATTTGCTTTCAAAAGATTTTGCCATTTTTGGAAAACAATAGAACCTCTAAACACAATGAAATGCCTATTACAATTTAAATAATTATTTCTATGCCAAAAGTGGGTACCCCGTTTAAATAACCGTTATAAATAAATGAAACCCCTATCTTACCAATTAATTTATGAAAACCCAATCCGCGAGGGGGACCAAATTATGTTCATGTGAAAACCCCTTCGATAGCTCAGTTGTTAGATCCTGAGTTTTCTGTCGGTAAGATCTGAGAATCCAGGAACCGCAATTCCCAAATACGAGATGAACCACTCACCTCGACTCGTCTGCCGAGGTAGCTCCACCGTGCAGGGCTGCCTGGTTGCGTTATCACTTGTATAGCGATTTACCACCGTAATGATCGATATTTCACAATTTCTTTACAAAATCTTCGCAAAAACCAGCATGTCATTTAAATATTTTTGATACCGTGACTCCGTGGCAAAACAACCGAACGTAGTGGTTTTTAAAAAACTATCCTCAATTACCGAGTCGCAGTTTTTGCGGTCCACCCACATAAATGGAGAATCGCAATGCCCGAACACTGTGACAGTCCACTGCTGGACGTCTACCTCTCCTAAGACGCGCCACTTAGCTTTGTTTTCTGCTGCACGCATGGGCGTACCCAGGTTCTGAGCCAGGGGGTTGTAATTATACAATAGCTAATTTTAAAAATTGTATATTGCATTACAAATGGCAAAAAGTTTTGTTTCTTAACTTTTATCGACAAAAGTAGATAGTTAGTAGGGTCATAAACAATAGATAGTTAGTAGGGACATAAATAACCAAATAGCAAATGAAAAATTAAGAAATGAACATAGTAAACTAATTTTGACACTAATGAATAAATGAATTTTTGTCTTAATATTAATATACTGACCAAATAAATTATTTATAATATTTGTGTAAAGGTTGACTGGTAAAAGAAGAAATCTGCTTATATAGGTACTAGGTATTCAATAATGCAAAAAAGACAGGATCTCGACTCACTTTTTTATATTTATGGATTTGGATAGCTACATGTTTTACGTACCACTTATTTTATATACATACTGACTGCATTTCTGCTAAGTACTTGAAGCATATAACTATCTTGTTTTGAAAAGTCTTAATTATTTTATTATTTATTGTAGTTCTCCCAGCCTAACTTTCTATTTTTTATGGAAACAATAAAGTGGCAATCAAAGAGTAAAGTAATATATACTGAAAGTGGCAACTCTATTGAAAATATCGCTGTATCTTATTCGGTAAAACATCGATCATTGGTCCATTGTTCTCTATGATTCTTCATCTATGTTATCGATAGAATTATACACAGCGCACAGAGTACTTTTTACATACTGAATTATATTAGATACCTAATTTTCGCTTTTATGTTTTCGTTATATGCGGCATTTTACAAGGTTTTTTCTGAATAAACAGTATTATGAATCAATGATTATTTATTATATCTGATTTAGTACATATATGAGTGTGTGTTTAATTAATATAATGCATAAATTTGTAAAAAAATGTATCGAATAGATGTGCTACATTATCGAAATATTTTGTATGAAGTGATTAATGAAGTATAAAAAGAGAAAATATTTTAACGATGGTTCCAGTTATAAAAGATATTAATCTTATTAGGTTTTTAAAAAAGTCTGCGCACTGCGCGTATTAATGGAAAATAATGAGGTTTCATAGAAGGTGCGGTGATCGAGTTACATTATTGAATGAAAATTCTACAGCTGTGAGAAATTTCGTAGAATTTAACCATGGCCTGATATTGAGCTCTGACCCCTTGACTGATGATATTATTTTTGAAGTCTACATTGATAGAAAAGTGAGTCAAAACAAGATTTATCTATGTTCTTTACAATTACTGTAATATTAAACTGTCGCAGGTCTTAAATAGTAATTTATGTATGTATAGATTATCATTAGATTTAGTTTATTTTGATTTGCCTGTTATATTGTTGATGCTTCAATTGATCCGTGAAATTAGATCTCTCATGTAATCAAAGCCAAAGCAAATATATACCATACCACAAGCAACTTAATATACCTCCTACCTAGTAACAGATATTGCCAGTCCTACATGACTGTCTCTCTGATCTTCATTCCAGTTACCAAGAATCTCCATGCTTGGTAACCATTATGGCAATACCCTAATATTAAATATGATTAATGTATAAAACCATGGCTGGACCGTCTTTCCCATTGTTATGGGTGCTGCCAGACTTTGAAAGCAGTTATCGTAATAGGATAGGAGCCCAAAAAATTACTGAAGGTTCTGCTGCAGAACCAAATGGAACTTAGCCTTGGCAACCTACAATATTTGCATCAAGCAGACTGATGACAAATGTATAGATACCCAGCGTTAACAAATGATACTTGCTGAAGGTCATTCAGGTTTATGCATTGACTACAACACAATTTGATATCAACATAGAGGGCATTTGTTATGTTGGTATAGTAAATGTGCAGAGCTGGGAAAAGAATGCGGTGATAAGCTGAGACTGGGGAATTTTGTTATTGGACAGTGAAACAATAAGAGGCAGCACTGGGTGAATTTTATGGAGAAAGAAAACCTTATATTATGAAACTTATCTAGAAATCACTCAACAGAAAGTGGTCCTGGTTAAGCTGAAATGGTTCACATCTATATGATTAAACATCACAAACATAAATGGTGGTGCATAGGTGGAAAGAACTTGTGAACAAAAGTAGCTGGTTGGCTGCTTTTAATCTTTCACAGTGAATGCATAAGGATGGTTTTCAAACATTCTCCTGTGACAAAAAAGGTAAAATGTAAAAATAAATCTTATTTCAATGTCTCAAAACTCTATTGTAATTACCATCAAAATATATCCTCCTCTTATGCCAGTTTGTGTTAATGGACACTTCAGGAACAAAGTTCTGCAATACCAACCATACTAACAGAACTAAGAACCTCTCACACTAAACTTTGGGTCTCATGGGTAATAGGATGAATGTGATGTGACAGCCGATGTGTCTGAATATCTTAGTATTCACAAATCAATGCATAGATCTCAAAATTAATGAATTTAATACCAGAGATTTTAAAGTTGACCATATTAAAGACATGGAACATAATATATTTTCAAATTAAAATGTCTGCGAGATCTGTCAAAGCCAGCTGATAAGATGAAGCCTGGAATTCTCGATGGGGTTGAGAGTTCTTTATGGACAGCTGTACACCTCTTAATGTGCTTATATGAGTTAAAACTAAAATCCTTCAATGTACCCTAAAGGATTTTTTGCATCCTTGGACCAGATTTTGTTTTTTGTTAAGTTTGTCAAATTTTGAATGAAAGTATATTTTTATCTAGCAGTGAAAGGCTCTAGTCAGAGCTGAAGTATGGCAGACTTAGAAGATCCATTTATTTTCCAGCCATAGCATCTTCCCATTGATGCCAATTCCATATCACAGTGCCTATATGTTGTTTTGCTGGACGAATTCATCCTTCAAAGTTTATGTTTTATATCAAAATGGCCTACAAGCCAATTGCCTTCAAGCGCTCCTACAAGTATAACAGTTATTGCCTGTCTATCTCGAGTAGTTTATAATTCACTCCATTTCTCATCGAACTTTTAGTATTGTGTCAGCTCTTTACAGTGCTAACACTCTGTGTTATGTTTGTCATTGGCATATTTCCAGATTTCTCTTAATTTTTGAAATACCTACAAAAGACTAGGTCTATTAGGATTCTCTTAGATGCTAGTTAAGTTAAGGGTTCCACATGCTCATTATTCTGAACTCGGTTATGGGTAGGACGTATATAATATTTATCATTTTGTGCATCCTATATTTGCTTAATAGGTATATGCACAGCAAGATAAGTCTAAAGTCTAAAGTCCAGCATGTAGATGTTAAGGATTTTGATTGCAGCAGTACTATAAAAGAAATCGGGGGGAAAAGAAATGCTTAAATCATTTCGTCTAATTCTTGTCTAGCATCCCTTCAGTGTAAGCTTGTATGCCTTCAAAGGACAACCTGTTATTAACCTAAGACCCTAAATTGAAACAACATTATAGGAATCGTCCTGTTTGAGATTCATATGGCTCTCAAGTAACTCAAGAACAAGAATTCACCAGGTGATGACATAATCATTATCAAATTGTTGAAGATGGGAGGATAATTTGTACTTCTAGCAATTCATTAACACACTAACAGAATATAGAAAAGGCAAGAGCATAATCTACCTTTATGCTTAGTGTTTGTGGACTATGTGACTTTTGATCATGAACATTGCTTTGCTTTCTTCAGCATTGCCATAATGGTTATCCTGTACATTGAAGTATTGAAGCTTTTGAATAAAAATGCCACCATATCAATTTATATACACGATCAGAGTTCAAAATCAATTAGCTGCTGCACAATATAAGATAGGGAGTATTATTTCTCTTAAATTGTTAACTGCTTGCAAAATAATGTTTTCAAGCTTCTGGATTGGAGGGAATTAGGCAACAATGTCAATGGCAAGTACATTGCTCGCCATTGACATTATAATATACGATTTGTTTACGATATAGTGTTCACGGTAGATTTGCTGACAAATCATATGACCTCAATAGAATTATTTGACAGGTTGGCTTAAAAATTAATATAATTAATACGAAAATAATGTTAAATAATCGTGTCCAATAGACTTAGATTGTTCTATTCACGAAGTTATTACGTTGAATGCTTATACCTTGAATTACCCCATCTAGGTAGGTAAATTATACTTCGAATTAATCAAAAATACCCTAATGTTTAAGGGTATTAAGATTGCAATCTTACCCAATTGCAATCTTATAATGCATTAGGTTATTTAATCAATTTTTTGGACTATGGGTCTCATAAGAAAATAAAAGGTCTCCTAGCGAGCAATTGAAATATCTATACTTGGCATTTTCCTATGAGATAAAATCTTCAACTAGGAAATTGCTGTGTGTGTGTAACTAGTATCACTAATGTAACTGACGTGGCTCAAAATCGTGAAAAATTCAACATTTTTACTCTTATTAATTACTTTATTAAATCCTGCTACAAGTTTCGGACAATTTATTCCTACTTTTTAAAAATGTTATAGAGATGACATCAGAGGACAATCGATCGTTTAACTCACCCCACAGCCCCATCCCCTACAATAACAACCGACTAACTTAGGTCGGAATAATGCTAGGGTGAGAAGATATATTGTTCTGGTGATGAATAAAATTAGGATGAAAATATACTTATAGAAAGACATAGAGAAATCAAAAGACATATTGCAAAGAAATACATGCAGCAGTCTTTATAAAAAAAAAATGTACTTGACATCATAGCAGTTAGTTATACATACCTATACATGATTTAGTCACAATTTGAATTACTAATATCGTTTGTTATTATTTGGTCAACATGATTGGATTAGAACATAATTGTTCTTTAATTTGTTTGATTTAGGTTAACGTCTGGAATGGTAGTCTGGAGATAGGTGTCACTACTTTAGATCCAGAGTTTATGGAGCTTCCTGCAACAGCCACTAAGTTAAGAAATACAGCATGGGTAAGAAGAATATTTTTACAAAATATTTGATTTGTAGCTGTTTAAAATGTTTATGTGTAGATAGGTATACGTACATATAACATTGATTTAGTGAAAAACTGAAGTTTGGCATATTCTTCTTTTGTTTTTTGTTTTTATTTTAATTATGGCTGGTTTATATATTTTTAGATCCTATCTGGTAGTTCAATTGTGAAAGATGGTGTCACCGCACTCAATTCCTATGGACCAGAACTTGATACACTTCAAGAAGGGGATTCTGTCGGTGTTATGCGATCAAGCACGGTAAAAATGCATTTAATTTATTTATTGTTTAGTAATTCTTTAGTGATTAATATTTTGTAATATCTTGTCTATTTTTAAGGGGGAGTTAATGTTTTACATAAACGGACAATGCTTAGGAGTTGCAGCGACAGACATGCCTGATAAATTATTTGCCATCATCGATCTATATGGACAGTGTGTGCAAGTGTCTATAAGGCGTACTAGTGAAATGAGAGCAATAGCCGAACCTACTTTAGATCAGGTATGGAACTGTTGTGTAACTGTTTTTTTTTTATTTTATTAATGAAAAAAATAATCTCCACGCTTAGCAGGTGTCTTGGAGTCCGCGGTAGATTTTGATTGAATAACGGGTTAATGCTGTTGCCCATCATCCTGATACGTCCCTCTCTTGCTTCTCGCAGCATCCATGGAATGAAATGGAGAGAGCTATTATTATGCCGGCGCCATACAGCTTTAAATATACCATAAACATAGCCTGGGTACTATAACCTAGTGAGATACATAAATTAAATATATAATACTATAAACTAAGTAAATATTATATAAAAAGACAATTACATGGCTTTTAAACCTGCTCCACTTAAATGTACGGAACTGGTGATTTTGTATTTCAAATTAGGCCCTTTAATAAGTTGTCTAATAACATGCAGGCTCAAAAGGCAATATCACATGACTTTATAATAAAATGATTATAGAGATTTCAAATATTAATGATAATCTGTTTGTGGAGGTAGTAATGATTCTCAAAAATTATGCTAGTGCAATTTTTTCATAGTTGTAGTGCTTTTGTTACATTTTATGTAGTTATACATAGTTGCTTATGATATTAACACACAGCCACATACAACAGTCCGATCACTTGTCCATGAATATGACTATGTAGGACCTTATACTCTTTTGGTGTATCCTTTACCATCTAACCTGATCTATTCTGCTACAGATTGGCAATCCTAATAATGATGATACATTAACATCAGAGGAAATGGATGTGGCCGGGTTACCTTCTGAACCAGTGCCAAAAGAGACAACAACTGTTTTTGTCCCAATGACTACGGAGGGTGCTTGTGCTCTCGGTAATTATAATATTAACTATTGGTTCCAATATCTCTCTGAACAAGAGAAGATGAGCGTTGCTGTGTAGTGCTGGCATAATTACAGCGACTTCCATCACGTCTGATGGATGACGCGAGTACTGGCTAAGGGATATTAACCAGGTTAATGGGCCGCAACATGATCAACGAAAGTGTACTGCGGTCTACCGGAGAAAGGAAGAGGAAAAATAAAGAAGTGTATGTGACCTTGGAGATGGAAAAATTGGTCAGATGCATAGTATTCGCAACAGTTTAGTGTTGGTTGGGAATCTATTGTGTTTCAAAATTGAACTTGGGTGTATAGATTTTAGATTTTCTGATAACTGGTTAGCGCAATTGATGGTAATATTTTTCTTTTTTTTTTTAAAAAATCCCAGGTTCGAATTTCAGTTGGAGCAATTTTTGTATCATTCCCAGTCCATATTCCCCCAAGGAGCACACACCTACCCTAATCAGAAGGAGGATTAGGCTGTAGTCTACTATGCTAACTTAGTCTTAAGTTGGTAGACTATACACCCATATGGACATGCAGGTTTCCTCACAAAGTTTTCCTATTTCATTATACTTATACACTTATTGGTGTTTACAATGTAGACCGTATACGAATTAGAAATAACTCAGTGGTACTGGACCGGGTTCGAACCTACTTCCTTTTGATCGCAAGCCGTCTCTGGCACCACTAGACCACTGACGTACTTTGTATAGTGAACATGAATGCTTGTACCCACGTCTGTGTTAACACATACATATAGGTATGAACAGGATACGGCGCGAGAACTTCCTCATTTAAAAAAATGATAATGTAAAAACTATCGGAGATTTCAAATATTTTTTCATTGCTTTTCGAAAATGACCTTTAAGTTATTAAAGGTAGGTGGCCTCCGTTTTGCTCAATAGGTTGCGAAAGTATAAATCTAAAGTTTGGTCTACTTTGTTTAGTATTGCCTTAGCCCTTGTAGTCCGGATTCGAAAGCTTATTGTGGTTTTTAAGCACCTTCGTTATTTCGCAGATAAAAAGTTAGTAAAATTAATTTACCTCGCTCTCTGTCAATCACATCTTTCATATTGCATCACGTCATGAGGCGGTTCTTCAAAATCACATCTTCTATGACTTGAAAGAGCGCAAAGGGCAATCTTAAAAGTTGGCTTTTGCTTGCCTTTCTTTTACCCTACTGTAGATCTCTATAAACAGTGGGAAGTCTTATCAGTCCGCAAGCTTTTTATATTGTATACCATTGTCAAGCAACATTCTTTGCTTGATTAAGAGCCTAATAAAATAAATAAATTGCGCAGGAAAGATATAGTTTGCTCCAGTCAAAGATTTTATACTGCTTTTGCCCACCGATTTTTCTGCTATCAAAGTAGTAATCTCTATAACAAAATAAATAAAATCTTAACAATTTACCCTCTTCCCAAAACAAAATGTAAATCTGTGGTTACTAATTTTTTGCGCATGCGCGCGTGCGCACGCACACGCGTGTACGCGCGCGCACACGGCCGCACGCACGCACGGCTGCACGCACGCACGTACGGCCGCACGCACGCACGCACGCACGCATGCATGCACACGCATGCATGCACACGCACAGGCACACACACACACACACACACACACACACACACACACACACACACACACACACACACACACATACACATACTTAAAACATAAAATGTCCGTTAAATATATAAAATTTGGTGGAAATTTAGTATTAGCATACATGTTCATTAAGTTTATTAAGTCTTATATTGCATATTTAAAATAAACATTGGACCCTGTTTCCGAGGGTGGGTCCTGGTGATCTGTGATACAGGTATTCCACCTACTTCAGACACCAGCTCCGCACTCATTAGTGTTACTGATAATTATAGTTATTTTGTAAATTACTTGTGACTTGTATTGAGGAGAAAATAAATAAACTTATTATTATTATATTATTATTTCTGCGTCAATCTTGCCGATAGCAGCACGAATATTGTTCTTCAGTTCATCAAAAGTTTTCGGACGATTGGTATACATCTAGGATTTAACATATCCCCTTAAAAAGAATCACAGAGTGCTTAATCTGGCGCGCGTGCTGGTCACTTCAAATCACCCCTTAAAAAGATAAGACGTTCGGGAAAGTGTTCGCGCAAGAGAGACATGGAAATTCGTGTCGTGTGAGCTGTGGTACCGTCTTGTTTGAACCACACATCCCTCACATCCATTTCTTAAAGTTAAGAAGAAAATTCTTTCACCATCTTGAAATAACGCTCAGAAGTGACTGTAATCGTCTTATTCTTCTCTTAAAAATCATGGTCCAATAATGCCGATTCTATATAACGCGCACAAAACAGTCTCACTTTCTGCATTTAGGGGTCGCTGACGCTCATGAAGTTCTCGGGGGTTTGTGCCATTCCAGTAACGCATTTTTTGTTCACGCATAACAAAGAAAAACTCAGCAACAAATTACAAATTATACGAAAACTTGAGTTTTCGACTTTCCCACTGTATTGAGAACAACGGAGGCCTCCTTCAAGATTATCATTTTCAAAAAGCAAGGAAAAATAAAACATTAGTTGCACCACTATGTAAAAAAAAAAATGATATCTCTAATACTTTTTGCTTCTTCATTTTTTAAATAAAGATTTTACCGCGCCGCAAAATTTATATCCCTGATTATTGCAAAGTTGCAGGAATTCTTAGTATTGGATTAGTATCTGAGTATCGCATGTCACTAGAGTCAATTCATGTAAGTTTGTCATTCATTGTGTAATATAATTCTGTACTTACAACTATTCCGCTTGTGAATGTCAGCAGTTTAAAATATAACACAGATATAAAATTACACACATTATACATTTCTTCGTGTTGAGAAGTACGTTTTTTGTAATAGTTCAATGGAAATAGGCATTAACTATTAATAATTACATTTTTTATCGTATTTTTATGATAGTTCTTCAATATTTACGTAGAACGATTGCATATCTAATATATATTGATCGATTTATATCTAATTGTATACATAGTAAAACTGGAATAGATACATTATTCTTAGACATATCCAACGGCTCGCGTTACCTTCCCGAGTGCTTTTGTCGTGTATACGAACAGTAATCGTGACTTCGTGGAGGAAGTAAGACATCTTACTACTTAGAGCGCAACTTTACGAGTTTGTATTATTTAATTTACCTAGATCCTTTAGATTAATATACATTTAACATTATTATTATTTTATTGTGTATAAATCTTGATGGGGATCCACTAAAATAAAATAACTCTTTTGCAGTGGCACAAGATCGCTTACGATTTCATCCCAGATGTGGTATATTGGTGAAGTTGTCGGCGAACAATAAGTAAGTTTATTTTCATTCACATTATTCTTTGACCTGTATGAATTAAGCACAAGTATAAATATTGGTAAGTTGTGTCATGGCGGCCCTCCTTTAACTTGGATCCGGATATGGACACGTATTAGTTTTTTTTACTCATCATATTTATAATCTCAGAATTGCACGTGCTTAAAAGTTGGAGGAAATTATCGTTTAGCTGAAATTCCATTATGTGTGGTTTTTTGCCTCATGATTTACGGCGCAAATGTTGATTTTGGCGGAGTTACTCGAGTAAACATAAATTGCGCATTTAGCACACACACACACAAACTAAATAATATGTATTATTTGACCTAAGTTTGTAAATTATTTTTTATCAAACTAATATATTATTTTGGTATAATGCATTAGTACTGAAGCCATGTGTTCGTGGTATGTGCAGGTTCACCTTTAACCCTTAGCGTTCCGTTCTGTTATTTGTTACGTAACACCTTAGGCTTCGCAGCCGAGCTAAACGTTTTTAGCATATGTTACGATAGCATGGTCGACATTAGCAATGGTTCTCCATTTTCTTTGAATAGAGTTTCAAGTAAAATAGGAAATACCGTATTAAATGAAATACGCATGTGGACATTGCCAATAAAGCCGGCATTAATCTCAGAAAGCAAATAAAGAAATACATCAAACACACACACCATACATACCTACATACAAACATACATACCTTTGAAATACATCATACAATTTATTTGTAGATCCGCAGAGAGAGCAAGACCGTTGGATGACTACAATAACGGCGTGGTGATGACCCACCGTCCTCTGTATGACAACGAGCTGTTCGAGATACGCATCGACCGGCTTGTCGACAAGTGGAGCGGCAGTATTGAAGTAAGTAGCACCAAATGTATACAGTTTGTTGTTGCCATACGGCACAATAGTAGCATCACTCCATTGCCACGGGCCCGAGGGGTTTGCCAGAGTACTGGGTAATACCATTACCCAGTGACTTAACAAACTTCTAATACGTGATGATTTAACAAAGTTCGAAGCCATGATAATTTAACAAATCTAAACCGTGATTATTAATCAAACTTCTAAGCTGTGATGATTTAATAGACTTCTGAGCCGTGTTAATTTAACAAACTTCTAAGCTGTGATGATTTAACAAACTTCCGAGCCGTGGCGATTTAACAAACTTCTGAACCATGATATTTAACACACTTCTAAGCTGTGATAATTTAACAAACTTCCGAGCTGTGGCAATTTAACAAATTTCTAAGCCGTGATGATTTAATAACTCCTAAGCTGTGATGATTTAACAAACTTCGGAGCCATAGTGATTTAACAAATTTATAAGCCACGATGATTTAACAAACTTCCGAGTTGAGATGAATTAAAAAATGCCGTGATGTCTAAGATTTATATCAAGTGAGAAGATTTCATACCCTCAACGAGGGAGATAGATCTATATACAGCAGTAGACTCCAAGTTGATGATAATGATTACATATACAGAGATGCGCTCACGCCACATTCCCAAGTGAAAGGCTGCCACATGCTACCATTCTGACAGCACTTTCGTTTCATCTATATTCAATATGTATAAAATACATAATTTTCGTTTTCTAACGGTGCTTCTATATAGTTAGATAGTATAGTTTTTTCACACCAATTTACAAAACTTCGCATATTATATAAAAATGATTAAAATTTAACGTGTGGACATAGTTAATTTTGAAACATGTGTCCCCATCCCCAGTTCATATTCGTTCTCACTACAGGAGCACGGACCTCCCCTGATTAGGAGGGGGATTAGGCCGTAGTCTACCACACTGGACTAGTGCGAGTTGGTAGACTTCACACACCCATGCGGGCATGCAGGTTTCCTCACGAAGTTTTCCTTCTCCGTTGAGTGCACTGGTGTCTACAATGTAGACCGTACATGAATTAGAAAATAACTCAGTGGTAGGGGACCAGGATAGAACCCTCGACTTTTCCATCGTAAGTCGTGTCTTTATAGGCACGACACGTATCTCCCGGAAACCGTGTCCTATTTATATGATTTTTTATGGTGAAGTAGTAGGTATATAAGCGAGCAAAAAAAGTAGTTTTTGGATTCTTATGAGGACTAGAGATAACCAAATATCATTACTTTTGGATCACCCCTCGTAAATGTTATTATGCTTTCTTAACGTAAGGTTGGAGTCACCACACACAATCCTGCAACAATAAGGTTCCCGTCGACCATGACCAATTTGGATTCTGGTACGGTCATGATGTCGGGCTGTAAGGTGCTGCTCAACGGTCACGGCACATGCACGGAGTATGGGAATTTTAATTTGGATGAACTTCGGGTATGCAGTTCTAATTTTTTTTTTAATTTTATGGATATATCAGACGGGTAAGCTGCCTTCCTTTTGGTAAGTGATTACTGCAGTCCATGGCCTTTAATATCTATTGTAGATACGTTTTCTACTATATAGAAATATTATACCTCTTGTGATTGTGATTGTGGGGACGTAGGTACTAATACTGTCGGACCTGCAGCCGCGCTAGGATGCTGCCTGCGGGTGGCGGGGAGGGTACCCTATCACCCGAACAGCACAGGCCCATGGTGAGAGCGCGCTGCTTCTCATGCGCCTCCACAGAGGAAGGGATTCAGAAAGGCTCCCTGGGAGAGCCTTAGGGCTTTCGGTGGAAAAGAGGGAGTGATCCCTCCATAAAAGCAGAGATCCGTGAGCAATCAATTTAAGAGATGTTTAAAATTATTTTCTTAGGAGGGTGATACTGTTGGTATAGTGAGGAAAGCCAATGGTCAATTGCACTACTACATCAACGGCATTGACCAAGGTGTTGCCACGGACAGAGTCGAACAACAAGTCTGGGGAGTTGTGGATCTATATGGCATGACTGTGAAAGTAAGTAAATGTGGCTTTTCACTACACTCAAGTTATTCTGTAGTTTAAACTTAATAATAGTAAGTTCAGAAGCACTGACTTAAACTTTGCTTAGTCCAAAGAATGTATTAAAATTATTTCAAGTTAGCATATAGTCGCGTTGCCTACGTAATGTTTAGGTTAATATTTACATTATTCAAAGCCGTGTTTTATTCTCTTCTTCTGTGCTCTTTTAGAGTAACAGCTGTCCATGAACATATAATTATGCGGAGACAAGGAGGCAACTCGACTAGTGTATATTAATAACAATGAACTAAAAGGTATAGAGTGAACTCGACTAGATCGTAATTTTCCGTTCATTGGTACTTTCGATGTTTTTTTAACTTAAATCTTTAATTAGGCTCTACTCGGGGGGGGGGGGGGGGGTATTTTTACTATTCAATAACGTTGTGTTGCTATTGTATTTAATATCCTTCGGTCACAGTGTAAACAGATTAGATCTATTCCTGACCGAAAATCGTTCGGTAATTTTTTGTTTATAAAACAGTTAAAAAAATTGGGTGGCATCTACAGTATCACCTGAAATGTTTGTGGGACGATTTCATTACGATTAATTATTATGATGCTTAAAACGAGAGTAATGTTTTCAGGATTAATGTATGTGTGTGTGTGTGAGTTTCTTTCATCATCATCAGATCGAAGACGTTCTCACTGGATTTGTTTGTCTGTTGACTCAGATACAATTGTGTTACAGTTGTAGATACGCCCTAATTATTTGACACTGGCCCTTAGGTTACAATTGTTGATCCACTCGAAGAGTTTGACAATAATGTCAATACTGTGCCGCATTCGATGGAGGATTCATCCGATCTGTCTGTAACAAGTAAGAGCAACAAAGTTTATTTCACAGTACTTTCATCATATTGACAACATAAACCTTTCGTTTTAAAAACGTATTCTCCAACATTTGTCAGATTTACTGTTAGGTATGTGAATAACAAAATTAATTTCTTTTAGAAACTGCGAAATTTTCCGATTCAAAACGGTTATAACATTCGTTTTCGTTTCGCAGTATTTTTTTTTGCAATATTTTTAGCACCCCTACACGCGAACTTTTGTTCGATATACCAAATTTAAGGCAAACTCTACTTTTTTTATTGCAAAAATAGCAGAACACAAACTACGATTAACAAAAATTGTAGTTTTGATCAAAGACAAATCCCGCTCAAATTTTGCACGGCAAACTTAGTACAGTGCTACCAACCTACGGAATAAAAGTTATAATGATATGTTTTGCGCGCTTCTTTTTAGTGATACATTCAGGATACTTTTACACAGAGTAGTATACTCGAAACTTCTATAGATTGTTATGTGTAGCAGTAACTCAGTGTCCAATAGGCTGAGTGCTCTTTTGCCACGCCCATAATATAAAAAATATCCAATATTATTGGTGATATGGATATAACGATTATTGTACATATTTTATGGGGTGACTCCACTGAAGTGTATAAGAATAGAATTTAGGGTCTTGAGTGATTTCGGCATATTGTTTCTAATTTAACGAGAACGTTTCATGTAACGTTTTATTTACAGGTCGATACAGACCAGCAATTGACGAAGATAGCCTTTTATTTCATACGCTGCGTGATTCGAATATTATTATTATTAATGATGGTAAGACTGCTCATAGGCCTAAGTAAGTGTTACTTTCTTATTTATGTAATGTCATTTAAAACATGATGGATTACGTTTTTTAAATACTTTCCTAATTGGAATGTTACTTGTTATAATTTTAGTGCTTTCGAATACTTCAACAATGGAATAGTGATGACTAACCGTACACTGAAGACTAACGAGCTGTTCCAAGTGCGCCTCGACTTGGTTATACCCAAGTGGGCTGGGAGCGTTGAGATTGGGGTCACGCAGCATTCTTTAAATGATATACAATTACCATTCAAAATGAGCAACGCTAAGTAAGTAAAACATTTAAATGATTTTTTTTATTGTTACGAAAGTAGCGTATAGGTGTATAGGCTCACTTCGTAGTGAGTGACCGTGCTGAATACGACCATAAAATTGAATACAGATTGATTCTTATGTAGTTGCGTCGCTACTCCGATAAAATGAGTTGTAACAACTCAATCGTTCTACCTCTTGCGCCTGTGACCGTGGGGATGTACCATATAACTGGAATAACAAATATTCGTTGTGATTTATGCTTTCCAGAGCTTGTTCAGCTCTCCCGCTAGAACAAGCTCTTACTAGCGGTTATCCCTACTTTCAGAGCATTGAAACCTTCATATAGTGTATTTATAAACGCCTTTCGATATATCAGTGATTTTTCTGATGTTGTTTTATTTATGGCCGGAGGTAATTGTTTAGAACCGGGCGACTAGATTGATCGATTAAAATGATCGATTGGATATACGAGTACTACCTACTCTATAAAACATGCGTCTGCCTATGTATCTGTTGTGCTCTCCTTAAATATCTGAGAACATAAAAAAAGATACAACCTGTGTTAGTTATACACGTATCAAATACATAACTAATGCATATATATAAAAAATACATATATTTAGGAAACGGTGGGCGCGCGATGTGCCGCGTGATGACATTACTGCGTGCTGGAAACAGCACGCGGAGTCCCACTAGTTGTTGGCGTTGGACGCGAACCTGAAATAAACAATACATATTAATATTCGCAAATATAAAAAATGGTGGGCGCGCGATGTGCCGCGCGACGACATCACTGCATGCTGGAAACAGCACGCAGCATCCCACTGGTTGTAGGCGTTGGACGCGAACCTGAAATAAACAATACATATTAATATTCGCAAATATTTTGTTCCCAAATGAGGGAACGTCATCAGTGGTTAAAGAATTTAAAGACTATGACAGGCATCAATGTTATTCTGTCATCCTCTTTAAAGTGGCCAACAATTTGTTATTATGAAGGTTGATTTACTGAATAAATCTACTTCATAACCACAAAATTAGCCAGCTAACTACTATAAAAATAGATAAATAAATAGAACTTAGGTATGGAGAGGAAGTCCCAGCGTGCAACCCCGCCGTAAGCCCCGCCCGACACCTCAAGGTGTCAACAGGGCGCCGCTTCCGCGACAGGAAGATATCTGAGAACATAAAGACACAACGTGCTCTCCTTAAATAATATGATAGTCGACAATAGAGCCTACAAAAAAGATCAGTGAAATACATCATCATCACCTTTGTCAACTGAGCTATAGATTACGTCACATATAGAATTTTTAGTTATTTATGAACTCTAATTATTCATATTTTCTGCTAAAGACATAAGTACCCCCATTTATTTGCAAAAAAAAATGGATTTAAGTTATTTTATATTTTGGATAGGTAAATTTCTGAAATTAAAAATGTATTTTTTTTTGCCAGATCTGGCACTTGGGCAATAACCGGAGAAGACGTGATCAACGACGGTACCATCGTAATACCTCAGTATGTGAGAAATCTCAACAGACTCACCGTAAGTACTGTCATTTACATTGTTATTATATAATATGTATATTTAACCCCAAACTAGATTTCCTTGTATTTGTATGATATTGAGTACTAGACAACGATAGGCCTCCCTTATAAATTAATCACAGTTTAAAAAAAAAACTAAAAAACATGCTTTTATAGTTAATCGAACTAAAAAGCAAAAAAATAATTCTTAACATAAGAATAAAATGATTAACGAGAAAATTAATGTTATTGTGGTAAAAGCGTCGGGTGCTCGATATCAATTGTTATAATTACTTACTAGTTCTATTTCGAAATGCAGAGTTAGTATAAAAATGCAGTTAACAAAGCACCCCACGCTTTTACCACAATGACATTATTAATACAAATGCATCCATGACTCGAGTACAAAGATTTAATTATGTTTTACACACTGATTTGCCCCTATCGGGATTAGAACCTCGGATTCAAGGGCCCAAAAAGCTGGGTCCTAGCTAAGCCAATTCGCAATATAATTGTGGATCCATTTGTTTTTTTACGTAACAGTATGAGTATAGTTGGTTGCGATTGCTGATCCCAACCGTGAATTGAGGGTTGGCTCGTGAGCCTTTCACGAAACAATTTAAAGGCTATAACATATTTTAAGCAAACTATGGTATGACACGACTCCGAGGTTCCAACGGTACACCTGCTCTCTCGACTAACAGTAATAAAAGTATTTCAGGTCTACATACCCGTTTTATATATTATTATTAACTGATCCACTGAACTTCGTACCACCTAAAACAAGTTCTTCGATTTTTCGACTGTTCCGTTAGGTTTTTCATAAACCACTTCAAATTCCCGTTATTTGAATGTTTGTAAAGTCCCCGCGACACAAGAATTTAATCCTAATGCGGGAGGTGTCTCTTAAAAAAGTAAGTAATTATTATAGGTAGGTGTTTAAATAATATTATTATGATGTATAATTACATATTAAATATTATTTAATATGTATAGCTAACTTTTAACGCTACTTATAACAAGTGATGCGAGAGTGCGAGGCATGTGGTAGCTCACGCAAACTGGTTTATATCGATTTTAGTCACCGCATGTATAAACACTACTACAAACGTAAAAACGTCTTCAAGCTGATTTATCTGTATATAAATTATGCTCACATTTATGGTACTTCATATTTCGCATTATTTATTATCAGTATTTATTTTATGCCAGTGTATTGATACTGGCATAAAATAAATACTTGACATCAGACAGTCGACATCAATCAAACGACGACTTCAATATGTTCATGTTTCATGTGGTTTATTAGGAAGGGGATACTGTAGGTGTGATGCGCAAAGATATGGGAATTCTTCATTTTTTTGTCAACGGAGTGGACCAAGGTCCTGCCGCATTTGACGTACCAGAACAAATCTTCGGTGTAATAGGTAAGCTGAAATGTACCTTGCTATCATTTTTTAAATAATGCTATATTTAATTAGATCATACTTAAAAATCCATAAAAACTACATGCAGCAACGTTAGCATGAATAAACATGGCGTCTTGATCGAATCGTGCCCTTTGTAATAAAGTACCAGAAACTTATGTTAAATAAAGTATATTAATGTTTGCATCTTTTAGTTTGAAATATACAATAACACAAATGCGGTTCATGTAATTATATAGGCTGCGTATAACATTGTATGACCATGTTACAGATTTGTACGGTCGAGTGGCGCAAGCGACGATCGTGGACGCATATTTGCCGCCCCCTGCTTATTCGCCAGACTCTCCGCTCTCGACAGAATCTAATGCTACTATATTTCCGTAAGACTTTCACTATATATTTTATTTAAAGACTAGCCTTTGCCCGCGGCCCCGCCCGCGTGAATTTCGATTTTCCACTACATGGGAAGTCCCAAAACAATCATAGATTTATATAAAACGTATTTATATAAAATTACTTATTTGAGCTCTCTTACCTTTTTTTTTGTCGAGGAGGAAGTGCCTGACGCATACCGTCGCGTTGAGGGCACAACGCGACGGTTATGTGGGGCCTGCACCAACTAAAACCTCCCCGTCGTCCGTCAGAGCCCATTTGAGGCTCGGCCCCAGGAAATTGCACCAGCATGTCTTCTGCGGCACGAGCGGGCGGTCGTCGGACCGCGTCTTGTTTGCAGGGAGCCTAGCTCCCCAACTCCGCCTGCGAGTGGGGGCGCGCCGTCTCGAGCTCTCTTACCTTAACGACTGCTAATAAAATAGGAATCAAGCTGAATTTTCAATT
>WUAW01010639.1:55783-79520 GCA_017165845.1 Thaumetopoea pityocampa
TCCATAATAATAGCGTTCTCCATCCATAATAATAGCGTTCTCCATCCATAATAATAGCGTTCTCCATCCATCTTTCTCCGCGGATGCTGTGAGAACGAGCTAAGGGATATACCAGGATAATGGGAAACAGTCTTAGCCTGTTATTCAATCAAAATCTAGTGTGGTCTCCAAGATTCCTGCCAAGCGTGCAGATTATGGCAAATCCCTACTTTTTAATTAGGGGGCCCCTTCCCAGCAGTGGAGTGTCGCGGGCTGATCATGATCATGTTGAGCTGAGCAATGCCCCATTTGTTATCGTTACTTTTTTCTCATTTCTTCTGTATTCTTAGTGTACTTATATTCAATATGCTTTTTCTTTCTTTCTTTATAATTTGATCGTGTTATTTGATATCGTGACAGATCAAAGTCGCGGAGTGCAAGTACGGCTACGCCGGCGGTTTGCGCATGGGTGTGACCGACATCAATATTCTGAACGTGCACGTGAACAGGAGTCTGCCGTCTTCCATAGCGTATCTTCCACATTTTACGGCTTATGTTGATGGTAACAGTTATTCGTTCATAGAATTAGCAAGTTCTTCTTTTTTAGTTTATGGCGTTTGACCAATTTGGTACAATTCTGCCGATATCTGTTGTGAAAGTGTCATAAACTTAGGGGTGGTTAGCAGTATGATAAAGTATAAGCGCAGTACAGTATTTTACAGTACTGCACTGTACTTACAACGAATAAATACAATACAGTAGTAAACTATTCTTTTCAAGGGAATAATTAATAATGTAGCATATAACAGGAGCAAGAACTTCCAGGATAGGAATAAGCATCTGGATTTGGATGCCATCATCACCTACTGCCTTAGTAGATATAGATAAAATAGACTGTTTAATATCCAGTTCCGCAACCTGTTGAAAAGAAAAAGAAGTACACACAGGCAAAGGAAGTTCTGAGAGACTCTTATGAGCGGAAGACTTGGTGTTAACATCTAAGGTAACTTGTAATTTAGAAAAGCGCATGTTTAAGGCTCCCAAATCCATAACTGGACTAATCTCATTGGAGACTTTCCCAACACCAATGGACTTAAGAAACTGCCACACGTGTGGAGAGTTAAAATTCTGAACAGAGCTA
This sequence comes from Thaumetopoea pityocampa, assembly GCA_017165845.1. Taxonomy (NCBI): domain Eukaryota; kingdom Metazoa; phylum Arthropoda; class Insecta; order Lepidoptera; family Notodontidae; genus Thaumetopoea; species Thaumetopoea pityocampa. The sequence goes on from WUAW01010639.1 coordinate 56,904, forward strand.
TGGATATGATGTCTTTTAGCATCCCTGCACATACGATTGCAGCGATTGCGTAACTTCTTGTATAGCGACCAGTTATCTTCAGTCGGAAATCTTTTATATCTTCTTAGTACTTTGTCTCTTTTAGACATTTCTCGTTTCATTGATTCCGACAACCATGGAGCAGGAAGATGCCTTACACGTACCATTTTCAAAGGCGCATGTGTATCGCACATATTCAATATGACCTTATTAAATGTAGCCACTTTTGTGTCTATATCTTCACAATTGTAAACCGAAGCCCAGTCACTGTTATCCACATCGCCCTCCAAACGATCCGGATCTATATTTTTAAAACTTCGCAGATACAGAAATTTGGATTTTGGTGTAGGAGTTCGAATTTTATAAGAAAGAAATAAAAGATCGTGATAAGAGAAGGAAGCTGGAAATTGTCCATAGGTGGCTACTTTTTTAGGATCAGATACAATAATCAAATATAAAAGAGAAGGAATAGAGTGTGGAGCGTGGTGAGTAGCTTTTAACTCAAGAATATGTATATTGACAGAAGAAACAATTGATTGGAGTTTACGGCTGCGGGAATTATTTTTGAGTAAACAAGTGTTAAAGTCACCAAGGATAATGCAATGGTCATAGGCAGGCGATAAACGTTCTAGTTTTGTTTCGAAAGAAGTGAAATAATCAATGTGACAAGAAGGACTATAATAAACGCCCAAGAACAGTTTTGTGTAATGAAAAATGATTTCAATGAAGAGGTGCTCAGCAAAATTAGAGTATTGACTTGGGGACTGATCAACTAACTTGAAAGGAATATCTCCTCGAAGATAAATAGCAACTCCTCCCCCTCCCTTGCCTATCCTGTCATTACGCACCAGCTTAAAGCCGGGTAACGGATATTGTATAGAGGGAAGTGCAGGCTTTAAAAACGATTCAGAGATTAAGATTGCATGAACCAGTTTAGAATCAAAAGAAGTTAATAGATCAGAGTAGTGACCAGGAATGCTTTGAGCATTTATATGAACTACATTAAAATATTTTGAAAAAAGAAGAAAAAGTTGATTACGTAAATGAATAGAATGATCGTCAGACGCACTAAAATAGCTGTCATCAGATGCACAAAAGGACGAGCAAAATGCATAAATATCGTTAATATCATACATTATCTAATAAATACTATACGATTTAATAATAATAAAAAAATGAAATAAATAAAAATAAAAATAAAGTTCTATAAATAAAATTATTATGCAGTAAATAATAAATAAAATACTTATATTACAGAAAAATCCTCTAACACTCTATGGTTTTAACAATAGCTGGGTAATTATAATGGAAAAGTATCCAGAGTTTAGTACTTTGATTGTGTCCACAGATGCAGAAAAATAAACTCTATGACTCTGTCAATCACACTCATAGCTGTCATAACAAAATAAATTATTAGATATTTATATACATAGCGATTAAAAGGAATGAGCAAATATGAAGTAAGTAATAGGTACTTGGCCTTACGCAAACGCTTATCCTGCTCTATTTTGCCAACTGAACTAGAAGCAATTTTTGTGGCATCAGTCGCAACGGTGGGAAATTGCATGATAAGCTGTCGAAGTTCGCCTGCACATTCGATCTTCTTACGCGATTTGACAGGCGATCAAACAATGTCAAAATATAAACAAAAAAATTTCGAACTAGACACTGATAACTTGGTTGTTCTATATATTACAGGGTTAAAGACTAGGAGTTACTGTTGTTAAGCGTCTCTTGTGCATTGTATAAAACACAGAGAAAACTATATAATAAAAACCAATTCTGAAAAATACAATGTTATAAATTGTATGAAATTTTGCGTATGAAATCGAACACGAATTATCTTTTTCAATAGGAAAATACATGAAGTACTCGATCCCTGGAACTCGTAACCACGAGATGTTTTCATTCGTGCCGTCCCTCGAGTGGTTGCGGCCCGGCGACCGGGTGGGCTTGAAAAAGGTCTCGGACGGACGTGTGGTCATCTATTACAACTCCGAGCCGACGGACCTAGCCTTCGAGAATGTTCCTGATGTACGTACGATCTATTTAACAGTTTACGTGACATTTGTCTTTAATATTTCAATAGAATTTAGATATCTTTCATGTTACTCTTAATTTATGGAAAGATAAAAAAAAAATTGGCTCTGATTGATTCATTCAATAACAGTGACCCTGCTTTCTATGCCATTGAGTTCCAGGTTCGAATCCTAGTAGTGACGAATTTTGTGTGATGAGTTCAAATGTTTGTATCCGAGTCATGGGCGTATTTATCTATTTAATAATTATGTATATAATTGTGTAGTACCCAAGATACAGGGAATCCTAGTCTGTGACTAGATCAATAGTGTCCAAAATATCATTATGGTCAACTTCGCTGAAGAGGATACTTATGTGATAAACCCAGATTGACTGGAATAGCTTTTGTGCTAGGAGTTTTTTCAGGTGACAGAATTCGAAACGAAAATATCGGTAAAGAAACCATGGTCACCGACAAGCTTATATATAGTATTAGCAACTTATTATATTATTAGACCTTAGAATACAAATACCTTCACTTTGTATATTTGTATATTATATTTCACCCAAAAACAATCACGAAAACAGTAATTTCTCGTAGGATTTGATGTTCCGACTTTTATAATATACGCTGTTTGAATGAGTTTAAACTCATTGATTTTAAAATCAATCATGGATAGCATGCAGGCAACAGGTGCTACGATAATTCATATAATAATGTAGGTACTTACAGTTTTTTGTCCATATGTCACTTATGTCAATTTATTTCCTCTTGACGTGACGGCATTAATAGTATTACCCACATGCGCAAAGTGTTTTACTGTGCCACGTTTAAAACTGGGTTTTATAACTGTTCGGGGAGTTTAAAATAAGAAAACGGCAACAAGGTGAGCGCTTTTTTAAAATTTAAATCAAGTCGCGATATGATAAATACTTCACGGGCCTCAAGTTCAATATGTTTCATTATTTATAAGCGTGTTTTGCCGGTTGAAGCCGTCTTTAGAGGAACATTTCGGGTAATTGCTGTTTATTTGTTGTATAACTTCATTTAAATTGTCATATATATATGTATTATACTTCTGTACATCACCCGTTAAGTTTATACTTTTCAAAATATAATATTTGCTTGCTGAAATTCAAATGATATAATGTATTTAAAACTAGATAAACATGTGGCGCCATTATACATTCACGCTATACCGACTGACCGTTGCCAATGTCATTCAGTTGGTTCAGACGTCGCCGAGGTGCCTGCCAAGCTATGCCTATGTCTAGTGGCAGCCTTCAAGAAACTATCAGTAGACTAATATAAGTGATCAGCCCTTGCATTCTTTTTGACCTTATAATTTATCTATAATACAAGTGATAAGAGACATATGTGATTTATATTTCAGAAAGTGTACGTGGTTATCGAGATATACGGCCACGTGACTAAAATCCAAGTTGTTACGAAGGGAAACGTCGGCACTACATTCAATCAAATAAGAAGTAAGTGTTAATAATATATGGTTCTTTAATTTGCATATAACTTCTGTCCTTTATTGTTTTTGGTTTCATAGTTGAAATACGAATTGCGAGAATAATGCTTTGGTCCGATCTCAACCCCGTTGTTTCATAGTACTCGCAGGGAGTAGCGAGTGGCAGATATCAGTCGGGATCATGTTTCTGGGGAGGGATCATGTTTTACGTGACATGTTTTAGGATAACAAATCTAAACTAGGTGTTACAATTCTAACACCCGGTCGTGGCAGTGCTGATCAATGACTACACTATGACCCACCCCCTCGCATACACATCTCTATAATTATATTATATTTAGTCGATTTATGGATCACGATACAAAAGGATTTTAAGTAAGCGCAAAAATACTATATCCCAATTATTCTGTACAATATAGTCTGATAAAAGCCAGGAATCAGACGCTAGACACAACTAAAAGTATTCTGAAAATTTAAAATTTATACTTCTACGCCGCTCAGCTTGTATATCGTCGTTAGGGCACGAATTTAAATGAAATACCATTATTCACCTATGGTTATAAAGCAGTGTAATTTGAATTTCTATTGTATTGTCTGGTTGTAGGAATATATTTATCTGAACAGAAATCACATTTTAGTTTCCCTTTATTATATTTGTTATGTTGAACATATTTTCCTATGGATAGTACATCGTCCATAGTAAAAACTGTAACCGCTCACTTTAAACGATAAAAGATATAGTGAGCGGGTAGATTTTTTTAGTATACAGGGTTATATTTAGTTTACTCAACAGTAACCTTAAATTATTGTAACGATTGTTGTATTTTTTAGCCTGTCATATTTTATCCGAAAACTTCATTCGATTTTTAATTTGTTCTTTTTTTTTATTATGTTTTTTTACATATCATTCCTATTTTGGTTTTTTCCTCTATAAAAAAAAAATAACATTTGTTGTGTACTCAAAACAACATTAATATGGGGCCCCCGTATCTAATTTAAGTTTTTCAAAATTTAAAAACGTTTTTATTCAAATATGCTAACAAGCACTTTTGAATCGTCAAATATTACCTTACTACCTTATTTATTAAAAAAAAGTTTCGTACCCACCGTCACAATTTAAGGACCATACCATTCGTTCGTGGGTGTTTTCAACTTCCACCACCGCTGCCACTATGTTGTGTACTCAAAACAACGTGAAGTGTAGATTGACAACTGATTTATTATATATAAATATAAGAATACCCACAAGATTGTATATGCTTAGTTGTAGATATTAAATTTTGACGATTTTGACAAAGTAACACGTTAGCATGATTTTTATCTAGTATCCAGCGAAGAGTGCTTGAAGTTACTATCTGTACTGCCGACGGCGCTGCTAGATAACTCAGTTGAGGAAGAACAAAACGGAACAGACTCTACACCAGTCGATAACGAAGTGATTGACGACCAAGAAATCGCGAACTCTCCTACTGCAAAGCAAGTCATCGAAGAAGTAAAATCGGATTATATTGACGACGCGATGGTACTGGTTAAGGAAATACAGTAAGTACAAATTTTGTGTATTTTTTGTACAAAACTATTTGTGACATATTTTGTAACATTTCGTTACCGAGATAATTAAAATGTTTTACCACATGCCCAAAAGATGAGTGTTATATTTAATGGAGACGTCTGAATTAAAGTGGCTAATTAACGGCTAAACTAAGCGACTGGCTTAGTAGTAACCCCGATTTTCTGGTTAGTGTGTTTGAACTTTGTGTCGTGAGCATGATACCCAAGATACAAGAAATTCTAGTTTGAAACGAAATGTGTGTGAGAGTGTTTAGAACATTATTATATTTTAACCCATTTGCATCGTGACTCTAAGCTGCCGTGCTGAAACATCAGCGGCGTTCAACTGACGACTGGCTCGTGTCTCCGCGAGTGGACGGTCTTATGTGCAGTAAAAGACATTCAAATTGTTCGCGGGGTTTATTACATCTGCACCGTGTAAAACCATTGATACACAATGTTACATCACAAACATCACGTTCTAATATTTAGCAACTGGTAATAAAAAACTATCGAATGTTCGCGATTATTCCGCACTGGCTGATAGTAGGCGGGCTCGCGGATTATTCTGCGCTTGGTATTAGTAGCCAATCGCGGCTCGCGGAATATTTCGCGGTTGGTTGCAAATGGGTTAATTACGTTCAATGACATGAGAATTTTAATCATCATTATATGAACAGGACACGTCCGCTTTGGATATAAGCCTATTGTAATAATCACCGCCCATAGCGGCTATGGGCCACTTGTATTACGCATGGCTTCGTTGGTCGTACAGGCCTTTACAGTTCCAACGTACGCTGATTCTTCAGCGAGATCTCATGCCCATTGCCACTTCATTTTTGCAACTCTTTGAGCTATGGTCATAAAATAAACGGCTGGTTTAGTAGTGACCCCACTTTTTGGGTCAGTGGGCGTTGGGTTCGAATCCGGATATGTACAAACCTTGTGGCATAAGTATGATACCCAATGGATGTTGGGCATACCCATATTATGCCATCATGTCACGCCATTTCGCACATTTTACTCCACCGGAAAGGATTTCTGTAATGTTAATTAAAATGATATCCACTAGCGTTGAAGGTGAAGCTGCGGCTGAGAATCCGATCCCACCAATGATGGAAAACGTGCCGTCCGAGATCTTGCACCATCGCAACCCGCTGCCATACACCTTTCATTACGTACACGGGAAGAATATTAAGTTGTGCAGCTCAGGTAACAGTGCATTGCTCCTACTTATTCCCTGGTATTCATCATGCCATGATGTCCATCATGTTTCCTTTAATATATTTTAAAATTTTTAAATGGCAAATAATGTAAATCAAAGATATTTAACAAAGAAAAATCTACTCACATCGACTAATTAAAGAATTCTGAAACTAAATCCGTCGATGTTTGTTTGTTTGATCGAGCTTGACACAAAAACGAGCTGGTAAATTTTGGTCAAACATCTTAAAGATACTATTCTGACTTAAATATTGCAGTATGTTTCATCAAAATCGCTTCAGTATAATTGAAGATACTGTTTGGTCCCTGTCTTAGTAGCCGCTGTTAGGGTACAAGAGCTCAATTAAAGGTGGTTCTTAAGCTTTTTATATAAATACATGATTGTGTCGGAATTTCCCATATAGCAGAAAACGGACATTCACGTCGTCACGAGTCGCGGGCAAAAGCTAGTAATATATACTAATCTGGTATAATTTACGATTTGTTGGGCATGTATTTTCATAATCATAAATGACGTGCAACTCTTATAAAATAATGTAGAAGAAACCAAACAATGAATCATCATCCCGTCGCTGCCCGTCTTAACATAGGCCTTTCCAATCGAATTCCAGCGCAACCGGTCCGTAGCCACCTGCATCCAACGAGACCCAGCTATCTTCACCAGGTCGTCGGTCCATCTCGTAGGTGGCCGTCCCACACTGCGCTTGCTAGTACGTGGTCTCCATTCAAGGACCTTTTTGCCCCAAATGAATAATATAACAAAACAAATGAATAAATAAACAATGAATAATATAATTTAAACATAATAAATAATTGCCAATAAATTAATTAGTATGTTCTATTTCAAAATAACAATTATTTTTGTTTGCTTAAAATATGACGAACACAGCTCAAACATTAGTTGGGCGTATGCCCTCACTCCAAATTATATCCAAATTTAAAAAAAATACGTAGTAATAAGTTAAAAAAAACTTCGGCAACATACTGCGTGCCATCAATTTGTCGCGTCGTGACTACATAGAAGTGGCGAGGATACTCCGTACAAATTTTGTTAGTGTTTGATTAATATTATGTACGTAATTTTTTTTTGAAATATCACGACTGTTCCTCAAAGTTACCAAGTGAAGCCGTTCGTGAATTAAAATTATTGAAAATTAAAAAAAATCTATTAAGGGAATGGCTTAAGCTGGCTTTTGGTGTTAGAAATTCATTTTTATCTTTTCGTCTTTATTGATGAATCTTGTCATCATGTGTATCCATATTAGACTACACGAACCACACGCGAAGCGTTCTATACTTATAATAAAATCGTAACAGATTCGCTTTTTTTGGAAGCTTTCTAGATATTGAAAAAAAAATCTTAATTATATTTTCGTGCCTGTTTTTCAACGCGCTCTGTATATGTTATGGCATCACTAACGTCATGATGTACGTTTTGGAATCAATGGGATATTTGTCAATATATTGTTCACAGTCTCTGAAAGGACTAGAATGTTTTATCGTTATCTAAAAAGAAAGACCTGGCATAGTTTTTTTTTAATTTTGACATCATTTCCCTATAAAATTCAATTTAAACGTTAGTAATAAATTTAAAAGTAAATAAATTAAAAAATAAGCATTAATAATTTAATGTATTATATATATAGAATATAATATGCGGTGGTGGTAAATTTGTATGTAATATATGATATACAAATATATTTTATATATTTCAGATACTGTCGCAATGCGAACAGCTGGATATAATGAAGCCGTCGCTATAGTTAGCCAACCACTGAGACGCGGACACACTTTTAGAGTAAGTTTGGATAAAATGAATGATCATCAGCAAAAATAATATTCACACAAGTGCAACATGTCGCCCGTATGACCCTTATAGGCCTCGCCGCAATATAGCCGTCCTACAGTTATATTGCTTTCTGGTGAGGTAGGGCTCCCAGGTTAGGTCAGCCCCATTTTCACCTTAAATCTAAGAAAGATCATCAGTATTTAGGAATCTAAACAAGAATACATATAAGTACCTCACTGAAGTAAACGTGCTTGATCCCTTGGTACTTTTGATGTGCCGCCTGCCCTGGCCCCTTCAGCCCCAGGGCTAACGGATCACTTGCCGTTAGTGGGGGTCCATCCCCTCCTTAACACCTGACAGGGTCACTTCAGAATCGCGGACGTAAGCGTCCATTTGCGATCCCAGCGTAGCACGACAGCAAGCATGGCTTACGCTGTAATCATCTTAACACTAAATGACGGGTCAAATTACCCTTTTTGAACTTTTTCGCAGAATTTCTTGGAATAACATTATCACTCCGCTTTTTAACTTTACTACTTTTATTAAAAAAAAAATTATCAAAAGAATTTTTTATATTGACTCTCTTATTATTGATTTTAGCGAGAAATATATGTGTATATTTAAAAAAAAAGAGTCATTTGATACGTGATATAGAAATAGGTATATATGAAATGTCGGTAGATTTAGTGTTAACATCTGGCAGGGGGTTTCGGGATTGCGGACATAATCCTACATGTATGCGATCCCAGTGTAGCACGGTGGCAAGCGTGGCTCATGCCGCCGTAAGCACCTTAAGGTGACCCTCTGAAAAGAGCTCGGAAGAGCGAGACACTGGGTTGCATCGGTGAGGCATCCGTAGTTGGATCTGAAACCCCTCTGCAGTGTCGATAAGTCTCTGACACGCAAGCCTCCCTACGACTCGCGGCAGCCCCGTGTAGGATTTACTCTGTGACAAAAAAAGGTACTTTTGATGTATGTATTATATATGTATACTATTAATTTCTCAGTTTCGGGTGGACAAGATCTCGCGTGAGTGGTCGGGGACTGCATCCATTGGTGCCATAGCGTTCCTGCCCAACGAGATGTCGCCGCTGTCTATGATGCACTACCGGACCCCGACGTGGTTTTTGTTCGAAAACATGATCATCGATAATGGTTATTATGTAAGTACACAAACGATATACACTTGCTGCGCGATTCGCATTGTTGATCCGAGCAGTTAATTTATTTAAATAACTAAACAAATAACTTCATACTGTATTAACATATGGGCGGAGTTAATGCCTAAGACATTTTCTATTTAAAATCTGAATTGGAAAACGGTATTTTATTTTTTAATTCCAACTATTACTTTCATTTAACGATGAATCATCGTTTTTAAGTCCGCTGCAAGATATGAGCCTCCTTCCTGTAAGGGAGGGGTTTGTCGTAATCTACACGGCTTGCGGCTACGGAGCTCCGGAGATCATAGTAGTTGTCGGTTGTATAGCAAAATAACGCTGTTGCCCACTATCCTGGTACATTCCTCAACTGCTTCTCATAGCATTCACGGCAAGATTGAAATGGCGATATTATTATGTCATACAGCAATATGACTTATACATTATCATCATCAGAATTTCACTGTCATGGCATGGGCCTTCGCCTTAAAAAGAGGTACTTGCCATAATTTCCATGCTTGGCAGACGTTTAGGGGATCGCAGTAAATATTGATTGAATAACGGAAAAGATTGCTGCCCATTGAATAATGTAGTTAAAAGATGTACTAGAATTAGTACATCTCTGTAACTGAATCTCAAAACATCCGCGAGAAGAAATTGAGTGGCGCTATTATTGCCACACAGCAATCGATTTATACACCCACAAGTGATTTAAAGTGTAATCATTGTATCAAAATGAGTAATGAAAAAGAAATATCAACTGAGAACTCAAAATTCAACTCGTGGCACATTTCTAGGACATAATTTGGGCATCCTTTGTACAAGCCATCATTTAATGAACAAGTTGTGGTGCCTGTTATTATTTTCTCATTTTTAATGTCAATACAAATGAATGCGTTGTCCAACAGATGATGTCCGATTTCGGAAAACCATTAAACGACCTGGAAGAAAAGTCCGTACTGAGTCTACACTTCAGATTCAACAGCGACCTGGTGCTTGAAATCGATGGAAAAGTATTGGGCGCCATTGCAATGATCCCGCGGAATTTATCGCACGTGTTCCCAACCATAAACCTTTATGGGAAAGTGTGTCAGGTATTGTTGAGATTACAAACTTGTATCATAGACTAATTAAATAAATCAACGGTCAGTATGTACACTCCTATATATCCAATCCCTCCATACGCATGCTCCTATATTTTATTTATTACTAATTATATTAGTAAATTAGCTTTTGCCCGCGCCTGCGCCCGCGTGAAAATCGGTTTTCCGCTACACGGGAAATCCCGAAACAATCATAGATTTACATAAAAATCCTCCAAAGCCCTTTTACTTGTGCTCTTGTACCTTAACTACTAAAACAGGGATTAAAGTGTATCTACAATTCTATTGGACTGATTTTGATGTAATATCCCGCAGTATTTAAGTCGGAATAGTATCTTAAGACTATAACAGTTTAACTAAAATCTATATGCTGATGTTTGCGTGAAGCTCGAACAAACAAACAAACGTCGACGGATTTGATTTCAGCAGCCTTTAGTTTAACGATCTGAGTAGCTTTTTTTAATCTGATTTATAAAATTTGATACAATTTTATATAGTATAGTAGTATATATAATAGTATAGATAGTATTATAATTTTTTTTAATTTCACTGGTTTTACGAAACTGATTCTTTCTTTGGGTTCAATAAATTCCAGTTGTGCGTGTCCACCATTCAAGGTGGATAAGCGTTCCCGCTCGAATCCGAATTTCTAGAGTATAGTTGTCATCGGAACACGCACGTGTCCCCGGCTCTTTGTGTTTCGGAAGGCACGCACAGCAGTAAGTTCAGGCCAGGGTCTCAACGACACTGACCGCAACAGGGACTGTATGAACTTGACGAATGGACGCGAGAATGAAGATGATGACAGGCGGCGGCCGGTGGTCTGAACTCAACGCACAGCCACCCCCTGCTTTAGCTAGTAACGATCGAGTAATGGAATCCAAGGCGCGCGTCTCTGACTTTTGTAAATCATGTGCGATTTATAATTTAATTAATTATTGAATTTATCATCACTCGCTTCAAAGGATGAAGGAAAACATCGTGAGGAATCCTTTATGTATGAGTGATTTATTACGCGTTAGGCCTGCGTGGTATGTTATAGTCTAATCGCCCTCATTGTGAGTGGAGGCTCGTGCCCGCAGTGCATGGGTACCCGTGGAATAATGGATAGGTTGATCGTGATAACTGTATAGCCTGGAAACGTCCATAAGCTGTGTTTAATTTCAGGTTTCGATTCTCCTACACCCTTACATAATAACAGGTGGATTATCCTTGGACCTGCCGATGATAACCGAAAACTTGCGCGAGGAGTCACTCGCCGAATTGGAGATTTCGCAAAGTAAAACTGTCAACGACGCCTCACAGTCGAACCCACAAACGCGCCCTAAAAACAAAGTTAAAGCTTACAGCCAAGACAACTTGATCAGGGGTGATGCGTTAGAACCGATCGTTGTCGAAGCAGGCCCCAGTAGCATGCCGGACCAAGAATCTTCATTTCTAAGATCCAGCCCAGATTCAGAGTTGGTGAATATAAAAATAATAACAAAATGCAGAAAAATACACCCCCACGGCACCGCATTATATCATAGTATGATATTCTGGAATACTACAGAAATGGCCAGTTGTTGCCTCCAGAAGAGTCATTCCACACATAGCTTCTGCCAGATTGTAGATGAGAACGAAGAAGTGAAAGACACATTGCGTCACACGTACAGCGTGGGCTCGCGGGTGGGCGATGACAGGGCTAACGTTCACGAACAGTTTCGCGACACTAATATTCAGCACAATGAACATTATCCCGAAGCTATCGAAGTGGACAATCTGGATATAGAAATAATGGACGGTTTAACATTAGAAACTGGCAACCTGCCCGATCTTACGGAGGAGCAATCGTCATCGATCGACGAGTCTACCAGACGCGACGACATCTGGGCAGATTCATTATCGGTTGAAAATTTGAATTATCTGAACCGTATTCTGTGCTTGGACCACGAAAGTGTAGAGGGTCATAGCTTGGAGGCAGAGTGGGACGCTTCCGGGGAGAATTGCGAACATTTACGTCTCGTGCTGAAGTACTGGAACTTCTTAGTATTGCCATATCCTGAGCTCAGATGCGCCGTATCCTGGGGCCAGGTTCGTTGCTATTGTACCAACTGCCAGCCAAACGCGGAACCACCTTTTGCTGGTGAGCTTTTATCTTAATATTCATATGTAGGATAATTTATATTTTTTTTTTCTCTCGATGAGTTGTGAAAACTGAACAAGCTGCAAGCTCTCTATATCAACTTACCTAGATGCATTAATCTGCTGCACCGATTCAATCACTCGAGAGGAAAAGACACTGTGATCATTTACCTATGATTGCCTAATAGAAACATTACAATGCTTAGAACAGTGATATTTGATCATGAATTAGAGGATCCTCGGCTCCAAAAGGCTCTGGAGGCTTGGGGAGAGGGGTTGTTCACTAGATCTTTACCACGAAATGTTTCCAAATACAATATTTGGTGGTAAATATCTAGTTATTTAAAAGTGAAATAATACATTCCCGCAATATTTCTGACTGTACAATGAACATTTTTGTAATGTATCAATCGTCGTATCTATGTATGTATTGTAATCGATACAGAGGACGAAACACGGAGACATACGCAGATCCGGTAGGGAATATATAATAAAAGTAAATAATGCGAAGATGTACAATAATTATATAATATTAGTTATTATTATTAATTTATATAATAAACATTTATAATTTGTCGCGACGAGTCTCGCCAAACAATTTGTAAATGTAATTCGGACAACGTTGCAATGTAAAATGTATCGTCTGAGCGTGAAAACACGCGTATGGTTTGTTGATCGTGGCTTCGATGCGTGACTAGTGGGACGGGTGGGCAAGCGATCCACAGTTTGCATTTCGATTGAATGGGTCGCTTATCCGCTTAACCGGGTCGTTGGTACCGCGCTCACGGAACTAAGGCGCGCCCTACAAGTTGTGCGCGGGTTACAATGTTTTTGTTATGTGCACTAGGGTGGATCCGTATCGAGCGCATCGACGGCGTAGGTGCGGCTCGACGCGCGTTCTGGCACGTGGTGCGCTCCACCCTCGGCTCGGCGCAGGCCACCGGCAACGAGAACGGGCCGGTGCGCCGCCCGCGCTCTCTCGCCCCCACACCGAGCGTCGCGCTCCCACGCTATGATATGTACGTCTACTCTTTATTTGCCTTGCGTCACAGATTAGGAGTCGATTTAGATAATCCAAGTTTCTTGCTTCTTACATACAAGCATGCATTGCATATTTAACAATATGTGTAAATAATTTGTTCACAAATGAAATACAAAACTGTCACAAATACTGTTATAAATAATATTTTGTCCCAAAAAGGTTGCAATATTTGAAGTGACTTGTCAAAGATGGTATACACACGTATACTGGGCGCAATAGTGCATCCAGTAACATATCAGTCGTACGTATTTTCATTTGGACACAGTAGCAACATTATAAATTTCACAAATTTTTATGGATATATCGAAATTTTACTAACACTTACATCGACTGATCATGTCAACAATCTTGATTATAAACAAAAAAATGTTTATTTAAGAAAAATCAGTTTCGTGATGTTCTCTGTTCTATTCCTTAGCAATTATTTATTTACGTGGTATTCTGAGGCTTAGCAGAGGGAAAAAGTACATCCGTTAATCGGATGTGAAGCCTCAGAAACGTTGGAGATGATATTTAGTATGGTAGTGAATTTAAAAAAAAATACCAGCTAGGTAGTTAGGTAGATAGATGTATGCTGAATCACAAGACAATGCTGGCCAATCACTCTATGATATTCCATTGCCAGTGCTTCGCTAAATATTATTGTTAGATTGAATGATTCTATTGTGTAATAGGAATTTTATTGTAAAAATATATGTTTGGCAATAATCAGACATTAACATGATCAATCTAACGAAGAAAAAGTATGTATAAAGTATGTAAACGATAATAAGTCAAATACTCTGCAATATCAGTGCAATCTGGTATTGCGTTCTAACCTATAAGGGGGGACGATACTCGTTGATGTAATTTAACCAAAAATAAAACCTATTTTGCGAGTATATGTTTATTGAATTAAATTTTTAAGCGTTACAATATTAAATATTATCTAACATGCTAATAACTAGTTAAGAAGTACAGCAAAAAGGTTGAAAAATAATCTGACGTATTTATTATTTTCAGATGGTTTGATGAAGAAGGTAAACCGCATCATGTCGTGTTGGCTATTGAAATCGATGTCGAGTAAGTTATTAACCAATGTAATATGTACAACATTCGCCTTGTGGCATCGTAAAGGTGTTACTTTTTAGCTTCTCGTGTATGCCTCAAGAACCGGCAGCGAGATATACCAGCGTAACAGAATAGATCAGGGGTTGACAACCTTTTTTGACAGCAGGTCAAAATCGCTTAATTTTTTAAAATGCCAGCATTAAAGAGACTTTTGCGTCAGAGATATATTCGTATTTTCAAAATCTTTTTGATTAATATAATAAAAATTAAAGCTAAAAATATACTTTATTAACTATACTTTATTTTCGAAACTAGAAGCGGGTCACTTGAAACTATCAAATTGGTCACTCGGTGATCCGCGGGTCATAAGTTGCCGACCTCTGATATAAACTATGAATACTCTTAACTGTACCTTAGGTAGCAGAATTTATTGAACAACCTCTTTAATATACATGCAATCTGCAGTCTCTTTCGAACTTTTTGAGGATAGAAACTATATAAAAAGTAGCCTGTGTTATAAAATACGAATCAATCAGGATATAAGTGTAGGATACATCCTGGTTTTTGTCTTTGAAACTATGTTTTGTGTTGTGTAATATTATACAATAAAGAATCGGGATGTTTCACCGTTTAATTTAGTAACATTTTTAACCAAGGGTAATTCTCAAATTCAGTCAGAGAGGACATACATTTCTTAGAAAGAAAATCAAGTATTCGATCAACAGACTATAGATAACACAGTGTTGTTTGTTCTTATAAGTTATGGTCTGTGGACTCGTCATATTTGATAATAATTAGACCCTTGAAATTATAGTGACATATTGGCCACAAAAACTAATTCAATATTTAATCAATAGATGACATATATAATTATTTTTCCCTATTAGAAATATATACACTCGACTCCGGCAGAAATGGTGTGAATTCGCAACAGATTGCCGCTATGAAAAATAGAAGAAGAAGAATCTATATTAGCATTACATATGTTTTGTTTCAGGGGATCGGAGGTTGAAAATGATCGTTTATTGGCGTTCCTTATATATTTAAAACCTCACGTGGTGGGCAATGACGACAGTCCACCGAGTTTGGAAGAATGAAGGCACGCGTCGTCCTGCCCAGCTGTTCAGATATGATTCGCATTAATTCTCGTCCATACATTTTATTATTAACACGTTAAGCGCCATGCGAATGCTTAAAGAAATTCCCGTTAGACCACGAACGCTTATTTTTATATTAGGGCCATTTATTTCTTATCGTAGCAGAAGATAATTTACGCTTAGAATGAAATGTTTACAGACATTCATTTAACACGTTATGCGATTAGTCTGTTTTATGTTGTTTATCGTTCCGGCCGCTAGATAAGATTTTATATAAAACCCATTATAAAGCTTCAATGATATAATCCTATAATAAATAAAATTAAGTAAATTTTAAATAATATTTCAGTAATTACTTTAAAAAATATATTTTTCTTTTAGTTTTATCATATATTTTACAATGTCAGTCACCGATGGCTACCGTGGCGCTCAACGTGTTAACACCATTGACTAGGAACCAGGTTGCAATGCCATCAAAACACGTGCAGCAGAATAAATGCGGTTTGATTCAGCTCGCACGTAAAAGACGCATAGCTTAAGAACCAACCATAATTTCTTTAGTAAATTTTAACATTCTTTAGTGAATTTAATATTTGAAATCTATATAATATATAAATGAATGCATGTTTCTTTGTTTGTCCCGTGTTTCCAATAACGACATCAATTATAATAATTAACTATGCAAATCGATAATTTTTTAGTATTATTTTAATGCAATTACATATTTCCTAATGTTAATTTTATGGCAGGCTATAATTACCTGTATCAAACAATATAATTATAATTAATTTCAGTTTTAACTAATATGTACGATAAGCCGCACTGAAAGGTTGTATGTAAGTATAGTAAGAGCACTCCAAGTTGACCAATATGAAGTTAACTTCTTCGGACAGTCGCGCGATTCCCGATCATAACTGACTATACGTGGAATAGTGATAGCGATACATTTGCACGAAGATCATTCCGGTCAACTTAGTTTGCACGGTGTATAACAATAGGGTTTTAAGTATAAGCACAGAATATATAAGTACAGAAATTGCACTGCTTTGATCTTTATAAAAACAGCTTTTTTATTAAATGACGAATAATGAACTCTATCCCCGCGCACGAAGGTTGTTGCTATTATTTCGCAAGTACTCCACCGACGTTGAAATTAAGATACACTAGGGTTGTCAACAAATTGGAAAAAAAAACGAGAAATATCGACGGATTTATTGATACATTTATATTATCAAGATGAATCTTACAATTTTTACACTTCAACATATTATTTTTATAATTTTTTAAAATGGTTATATGATTTGAATTTTTTAAAAGATGGCTTCAAATAATCTTGATAGTAGTTCTCTATTACTGAACCTTCAATTTGAATATATCTTAAATTCACAAATGATTTTAATAAGTAGGTAGTTGGAAAGGTGTAAGCCCACCCAAGACATTTTCAACAAAACAGAAATGAAATCATAAATCAATCATTCAAATTATTATCTATTGTGTACCATTTGTAATAAAATAATGAGGAGATGTCTCGACTTCGAATCTGTACGCACCGCTGATTTTGGATTCGTGGTGATGGAAAACACGAAGAAGCCCACATGCTGCAGAACTTTCAGGCGTGCGGCTCTTGGGTCAATATATGTATATAAAATATCTTTCCGAACACCTGTTTATTACAATCATTTGTGCGTTTAAGAGTGTCTTGAACAACTATTCAAAATGTTTTCAAGGGTATGCGAAGTCTGCCACCCCGCTATTGGCCAGCGTAGTGAAATATAGGTTAATTCTACGATAATGCCGAGACGAGGCATTTTTATAAACGCTGAATCGGCGGCATCGATTTCACGCGGATGTATCTACCCGCTTCTGTTGTCTTTTAACGTACCCGGAGTGCTTCTAACGTACCCGGAGTGCTTCTAACGTACCCGGAGTGCTTCCAACGTACCCGGAGTGCTTCTAACGTACCCGGAGTGCTTCTAACGTACCCGGAGTGCTTCTAACGTACGCGGAGTGCTTTTAACGTACCCGGAGTATGTGAAATTAGTTGGAAAAATATTTAATACATATAAAATAATATATTCTCTTTCCTTTTCTATTTTATTTTAACACTTGAAACTTATAAAATGGTGGCGTCATAGTTGGCCACCTGACACGTCTCGTTTCACGCGATGGAAAAAGGCGTGACTGTATGTAAAATAATATGTTTTTTTATTATATTGGTATTCACCTATCCAATAAAAAGGCCATTAAGTACCTAAAATATTGTTCATAAAAGTCGGATGACTTTAATGGGTAATAAAAGAAATAATATGTAAATAAATTTAAGTGTACATGTTTGTTATATATTTTCCAACGACAATTCGAGTGCTCACCACTTCTCAAGTACTACAATACATATAACATATTAAATTATAATTACACTTATTATTATTCCCTACATATTCTTACCTTAATAAATATTTATTTATTTATTTATTATTTGTTTAACATAGGTAGTAAATAAATAATATATAATTAAAGTTGCAATCTTTTGGTGATATAAAAAAAATTACATACTCATATCATTTTATTTTACATACTCATATCAATAAGACGCCTCCGTTACTATGCTATCATGTAGATAACAAGATAGAATCGGCGACACATTTCTAATTCATTCGCAGCTCTGTAAACGCAATATAGAATTAGATGTAACCAACACCAAAGAGCAAGCGTTATTCGTGCGCGGGAGTTAACTATCTATATTATACGATATATCCAAACTATATTATTGGCAGGTGACTGAGAGGGAGTGAATGCGTAAACCCTCCTTAATCAGTTTTTTAAATATTGATATCGGGATCTGGGGCGATTATAATTAACGCAGATAGAGAAAATTTGTAATACGTCCTCCTTGGTTTATAGGGGTAGTTAATGTTTAAAAACTAAACGAACTATTTTATAACGAACTAAACATATTATAACCGATTAAACATAGTTATAACGAACTAAACATAACTACCGAGCTCGGGACAATAATAGGTATATGACACTGATGTAATGTCGTCAGTCCATCTCTTCAAGTGAATGCCGCGAGGACCAGCCTAAGGGTTCATGGAGTAATAGACGGCAGCACGTTTCACCATTCGGCGTAGATTCTCCTGACAATGGCCAATCAAGACGTCCTCCAATTGCGAAGATTACGACAAACATGTGGTGTTTCTCATAATCTTGACGCTGCGTTGTCTGGTTGTGCATTTACATGGGCTGATGAAGTTAGGCACAACATATATCGGTCGCTTGTAACACTTAGAATATTATAGGTATATTCCCGCTTACATCCACTTCAGATGCAATATATGCACTATTATATTATGTAGAATGTTATATCATGTATTTTAGACGAATTGTCATTTTAGAAATATTTTAACACACCTGAATTACTAATCCACTTTCCACTTGTTTTGTTGTTGACTAAATTTCTTTTAAATTACAGATCAATTCCAAAGAATAAACTTATGAAAAAATAAACGCTTTTATTCTCTATGATAATATTAGTTGCATATAATCTGTTGACGTGATATTGTACCTATTACTGGGTGTATTCACATTAGTGTCTTGTGTTAGCTAACGAAGGTGGAGCTTACAGTGTAATGTATTATTATAAAAAGCTTGACATATTCACAGGTGGACAGTACGAACACGAAATGTGAATAGACCTTTATCGGACGTGAACCTGGTGCATTCTTTTTATTGTGTGCTTTTCAATTATTGTTAACTTGTAAGTAGTATTGTCTTATATTTAGGGTCGTACCGATGATTCATGTTCATATTCTAAAAAAATGGCTGTTTTTAGATATATAATTTACTGCACAAGTTTTTAATATAAATATTATGTAAAACATACATGTTAACTTGATATGTTGTTAAATCGTCGTGTCCGATGCTAAAAATATGATAAACGCTATACTTCATACGACTTTCTAGATATACAGTAATGGTGTGTTTAGTGTAAAATTTCTGATAATAAATTACGAAAATTATATTGTATTTTGTTTTTACTTCCTATGATCGCAATCTGATCCAGGCTGTGGCTCTGCTGCTCATTGTGTTGAGTACATGGTAAGGTTTGCTCCTTACAGCCAATAATATGCATTGTCATATATGCGTGCAAAATGGAATAAATGTCACGCGTAATTTTAGTATCTCCTTGGCATTGTATAAACATGATCAGTCCGCATCAATATTCATAATCATTCAAAACACGAAGTCAGATAATATTAGTCGTCATATTTCGGAATCGCATTATGAATTAACCTCATCAAATCATTATTTCAATTTATAATCGATTCCGTCTTCGATGCCGCGTTGCGAATCAGGATCTCGTTAATCTCAAAACGCTGCAACGTAGCGTTTTAACGAATTTTCAAAACAGTTCTCGAGGCACTCAAACCTGTTTGCAGAAGGACAATCGGTTTGGTTTGCTCCTTTCATATTTGAACGGTGATACTCGGGCGACCCTTGAATAATCGATCTGGTATAAAATGTCCAATTTCCCAAACAGATATAGATTACTAAAGAATAAAAAGCAGCTATTGATAAACATATATATTAATGTTTTAATGATTTACAACAACAATATTGTATCCGGAAACAACTAAGTACTTACTTAACTTTAAATAAAATTAACGCTAATCGTTTTATATATTCATCTGCAGTGAGATTCGATACGATATTCATACATTCAAACGCAATAAACACAAAGTTCCGAACTGAATGGTCAAATAAACATGTTAACACGTAAACAATGGTAGATAATACTTGTATGTACGACAACGATATCTGAGACATCGAATCTCTAAAACGGCGGTTCTGAATATGATAATTACACATATAATTATAAATATGATTACACTATTTGAAATTTAAAGTAGAACAATCTATATAAAGTTTGTACTTACGGTGTACAAGATAATAATATTTATTTTTATTGATGTTATAGATGTAGCATAATATAGACAATCCGTTGAATACTATTTTACTCTTGCTCAGTCTAAAGAGAGAGTTAGAAACAAAAGAGAGAGTACAAACTATCTAGAGACACAATTCAGCTACACTATTTACAAGTTAACAACACCAAGTGGTGAATTCTAACAGTGGACACACAGACTCGCACGGGCCGACGCGTCGGCTAAGCCGTCCGCTGTCGAGCCACGAATGCAACCGACACTGCGCTGTGTAAGTACTAATATGTATTATAATTGTTACGAAGGGTGCGTATAGCTCGTCGGGTAAATCGCGCCGAGTCGGGCGGCGCGGCGACCGTGACGTGTAAGCATTCAGGGCGGCGTGCGTAGATACAGGGGAACTACCACACTTTGCACTTGTTCGCGGGGTTCATGGGCGAGCCGATGGGGCATTTGAAGTCGGCGGCGAAGTCCTCCATGTTGGACAGCGGCCCCACGACGCGGAAGCGGCCGGGCGCGTGGAAGCCCGTGGTGATGCGCAGCTTGATCGCTTCGTTACGATAAACCGCGCACCAGGTGTTGGCCGCGCTTAGCCAGAATAACTGCGTTGTAAAATAACATTATTCAACTTCAAATATACAAATGGATATGAGTGATAAATCTAAGTGATTAGAGACGACTTTCGATTATCAATAACATTAGCTTCTTGCTGTCTAATGCAGCATCCTTCACAAAGTTGTAGCGCATCGATGACTCCGCTCTCAGTATTCCTCTCATATGCTCTCTTGTATTTTATTTAGTATAGGAATGCGATAACTTCCTCCGGGGAAAATAATTGTGTAGCTAATATATTAATATCAGATACTTAACAAATCATTGCTTTGTTAACACATAACATCAGATAACATGAATATTTCAGCCTACTGATAATTTAATGTTCTGTGAGATGGTATTAGAAAAAACAAAATTTTGTATGAAAGTTATTTCTTCTGCGATGACATCTATCTTCTGTATACTTTATGACACCTATCTTTCTATATATTGGTAAATATACTTTGTGAGTGAAAAGTTTTTTAAATGCAAAATTTAAACTATATTGTTAGAGCCGTTTGTGAGAAACCAATTTTATGCAGACCAATAACATACAGTAAATGCATTCACAAATCAGATGGCTGAGATGTAGCACATGTTCACTTCTTTAAGTTCTGTTGCCTCTTGTGAGATCTCGGGTAGAGGGAGGTAAACACGCATAAAACATTTTACGTCACGATTACCTATTGATAAAATATATTCCACTATTAGGTATCTGCAGAATATTTACCTGTTTCGGAGAGTAATTCTCGAGACCTGGCAGCCGCGCCTCTTCACCGTGACGTTGAGTCCAAGCCTGATACGCGTAGTAAGCTTCTTTGATGCCCCCGTTGTCAGCTATATTCTCACCCTGGGTGTTTACTCCGTTCAACTGAAGAGAGCAAAAGGTTTTATTATAAAATACGAAATGTACGTTAAATAACTTATTTCGATAATTTAGCCTTTTTGTATCTTCGGGATACGTGTCATCATCATTATCGTTAACCCTTGGAAGACCATCCAAAAGGAGGGATTTGCATAATCTCCACGGTTGACAAGCCTCTTGGAGATCGTAGTACCTGCTGCCTGTTATCCCGGAACACCCCTCAGCTAGTTCTTACAGCACGGACGATCAAAGATATTACGCCATTATTACACCGATGGTACGTAGCTTATGTGTCATATTATATTATTACGCCGATGGTAAGTAGCTTATGTCATATTATATTATTCACCTTCGCATATTATATTTGATGCTATATTAAAAAGCATGGCCTCAAAGCATTGTAATTTATATAAAGAATCACTACTAAACATGCCTTTTAATCCCGGTAGGGGTAAGCAGGACAGACAATGTAGTGTACTCATAATTCACAATCTGAGAGCGGGCGTGTATGTCGTCAATCGACGGTGCAAATATTAGTCTATTTCTTCATACAAATCACACTA
>WUAW01010644.1:25495-36875 GCA_017165845.1 Thaumetopoea pityocampa
TTTTCCTCTCCATTAAGCAGCGGGAACGCAATGAGGAACTAATCATTTCTGAACCTTATAAAATGGCGGGTCGTGGTTCGCCACGCGACACGTCTCGTTGCCCGCGGGGGCGAAATTTGGGCTGCGGATAGCTACTCTACTACATTGAACGATCGTAGCAGGTGGAAAGAAGTGGTCTCTGCCTACCTCAATGGAAAAGATGCGTGACTGTATGTATGTTTGTAGTATATACTATGGTCTCTGCCTACCCTTATGGGATATCGGCGTGAGTGTATGTATGTATGTATGTATCGTAATATCGTATAATCGTCAACGTGTCAACTCGAGAGATATATATTTCAAATTCTAAAATTTGCAAAGTGGCAATCAATATACTATGGCAGCGATCCAAGCGCGGTACCAGGGAGCTATAACTCAGAGGATAGCCGCTACACCCGAAGCTTTAAGGAGCGTGTACAGTTATCGCTATGCTAAGCGATGCGATATTAATATTAATTTTAATATTAATTAATCTTGTATATATAAAAAAAAATCACCGTGCGTTAGTCGCGCAAAAACTCGAAAACGGCTCGGCCGATTTGAATATTTTTTTTTTGTTTTGTTTTCCTCAATACAGAATTGTTAAATGTCAAATTTTTAAAATCAAATACATGTAAAATCAGACTACTCAGATCGACTAATTAAGGGCTTCTGAAACCAAATCCGTTGATGTTTGTTTGTTTGTTCAGGATTCACGCAAAAACCAGCGGGCAGATTTGGATTAAACTATTACAGTCTTAAAGGTAATAATCCGACTTAAATACTGCGACACGTTTCATCAAAATCGGTCCAGTAGAATTGAGCATACATCTTGATCCCTGTTTTAGTAGCCGCCGTTAAGGAACGAGAGCTCAAGTAAAAGTGGCTTTCTGATTTTTATATAAATCTGTTATTATTTCGGGATTTCTCATGTAGCGAAAAACCGACGTTTACGTGAGCGGAGCCGCGGACAAATGCTAGTGAAAACGGACTTTCGGCGCAATCGGGTAAAATTAGTATAAATTACAAATGTAAAACACCAAAAATCTCAAATAATGTTGCAGTGATTGCCAAATATGCACTGCAAAATGTTTGTATGCACCGCAGCTTCGCTCGTAATCACTTGTGATGATGATTATAATGATAATGATTATGATAATGATTTTCCATGTACGTCCTTTGTAATATACCTACCAACAGTCAGGCTTGAATCGTAAAAAGGTTGCATATCAACAGATAAACAATCTCACTTTCGCTTCCTATCTAATATATGCGAATGCGCATTTGTTTGTTTGTTACGCTTTCACACCGTAACTATCCAATCGATCATCATGAAATTTTTTACACATATTTTCAGGGGTATATAGAACATAAGGTACTATAAATATATAGGGTATTATTCCCAAAAAAAGACTGTTTCGAATGATAGAAAAAAAATGTATTTTTATCTGTCTCCGACATGTATTTAAGGACATCAGCGCGAGTGAAACCGCGGTTAAAAGCTACTTTATTATATCTCTACATCTAAGATATATAACTCCAATTTTTTTTTTAAATTTAGTATATTGTCAACACATTATACCCGTAAGAGAATCGTAAAAGCGGGTTTCATTATTATGGTATAAAAATTAAATACTACGATGCTGAAGAAATGTCCAATGTTATAATCGCTACATGGGAAATCCCGACACAATATAGATAAATATAATATAGATAAATATAAATAATATAGATTTATATAAAAACCAATGACCACTTTTACTTGACCTCTCGTACCTTAATGGCGGCTACTAAAACAGGGATCGAGCTATATCTTCAATTCTACTGAACCGATTTAGATGAAACATGTCGCATTATTTAAGTCGGAATAACACATTTAAGACTGTAATAGTGTAACCAAAATCTACCTGCTGGTTTTTGCGTGAAGCCCGAACAAACAAACAAACATCGACGGATTTGGTTTCAGAATCTCTTAAATCTTTGATTTTTGAAAATTTGATATTTAACAATTTTATAATAGTATACATTAAATTCACAAATACTAAGGTGATATTGGAGATTAACAAATTCATATATTTTAAAATATATGTTTTAGTACTTGATACAGTATGCTTCAGAGCAAAATATAAGTGTGAACTATTCAATTAAAATCTGGTCGTATTTTCTCTTTTGGTGCAGTCACATCCTTTGCTGGACCAGTTTGAAACTTTACCTGGTCCGGGATTGTATAGGTACATAAAGTATTGTATACTTATGTTATCTTAAATAACTGTGAAAAATTCACAGTTACATGGAATTATTTCTACTCTCCGAACTTAACTTATTCCTGGGTTAAAATAACTTTCCTCTAAGAATTATATGATTTTTCGTTTCCATTGAATATAACACGTCTTTTTTTCTCAATATTTATATACAACAGCAATCATGATCATCATCATGAACACGTGAAAATCCACTGCTGGGCAAGGATGGCTTCAAGGTCAATATGACTTACTAGCTTTTGTCCGCGGCTCCGCCCGCGTGAATGTCGGTTTTCCGTATTAATTATAGATTTATATAAAAAAGCCTTAGAGCTACGTTTGTTTGAGCTCTCGTACCTTAACGGCGGCTACTAAAACAGGGATCAAGCTATATTTTCAATTCTACTGGACCTATGTTGATGAAATGTACCGCAGTAATTAGTAGTACCTTTACGACTGTAACAGTTTGGTCAAAATCTACCGGATGGATTTTACGTGAAGCCCAAACAAACAAACATCGACGAATTTGGATTCAGAAGCCCTTAATTAAACGGTCTGAATAGTTTTTTTAATATTTTTGATTTACAAAATTTTACATTTAACGATTATATTACAGTATAGTTTAAATTAATTATACGAGGCTTTTAGGAATAATTATTACAAAAGTCCATGTGGAGTGATCTATTCAAACGCTGTTCTCACGTATCCCCTGTTATGTACGGCTGCCAAGCGTGAAGATTATGGCAAATATATTCCATGGGCTGGTGATGATAATGATGAATCAAAAAACAGATAAAATCATACATAAATGCTTAAGTCGTGTGTCATAATCTTAAAGTCAGGGAGTACTTAGTCATTTAGCCTGTCCGGCAAATAGACTCAAGTATTCGGGTAAGCGACCCCGGCCCCCCGAGCTACTACTGTCTCTTCCTACTCCTTCCGAAATCTTATATAACCTATAGTACATTTCCTAAATTCTGTGTTCCTTGCACAATTTACCTTTCCTTTGTCTCCCTCATTCCTTTACTCTCCACTAAGCCAGTTGCATATGCGCGTCGCAAAATTATGGCTAACCTTACCCTAGCATGCAGGGCTCTTTGGATGGACCTGATTTACCCCTCCTTTTTGTTGGAACTCAATGAGGAACTTTAACACTCTTGAACCTCATAATAATGGCGGCGTTGATGTTCGTCACCCGACCCGTCTCGTTTCCCGCGGGAATGAAAAGTGGGCTACGGATAGCCATTTTACTCATAGCAAGTGGAAAAAGTGGTTTCTGCCTACCCCAGTTCTTTAGAAGTTATTATTATTAATTTTATTGGTTAGTATCTCCGCCTGTCACACTGGAGACCGGGGTTCGATTCTCGGCTGGTGAGTCAGGAAAAAAGGGCGTGATTATACGTGTATGTATGTAAATGTTTAAAAGCAAACAAACGTATCTAATATTGTTTATCAAATAACACAGCGCTGTTCCCATTTAGAGAGCGTCGACTCCCGAACTACCAATACAGCTTATCCAAGTGGACGACTTTCTGCGCGGAGGAAGTTCGTAAACAGGTCTATTATTTTTCTATCCCCTGCTTTTGTCTATTGAATGAATCGAGTTTGTTGTTGTTATTTCAATATGTTATATCGATAAAAATTCATCTTGTCGTTATCAATTCTGAAATAAATTCGGTTATATCAATGGAACTGTTTAAGTGAATATAATAATAATTTAAGTGTATTGGTGGTTTAGTGATGTCAGATACGGCTTGCGATCAAATGGTCATAGGTTCGATCCCGGTCCCGAACCACTGAGTTATTTCAAATTCATGTACGATCAACATTGTAGACACCAATGTACTCAACGGAGAAGGAAAACTTCATGAGGAAATTATGTCTGGCGGGGCCTGCCACTGCCCCCGACGGTAGATGTCGAGATATTGTATATACGCTAAGTCACTTTCAAACTTCATGCGCGTGATTCAGACTTCTACGTCAATGTCATCACTGAGCGCTACGCCATCTGTTGAAGATATGTGGTACTATGTGTCAAAGTTGCACTGCTTATTAATCTTACATAAAACTCGACTAAATTTAGCTCAGATGTCTGCAATAATTTCTCATTTCGTTCATAAAATAATTCAATAAGCGTCGCTAATCAGCCATATTGTCAAAATAACCCACATGAGTATATCATCCGAGGCTTGAGTTATCACGTTACCGACTCGAAGTAAAATGCTTGAACCTTCATTATTTATGATAAAAGACGATCATATTTTGACTTGACGCTGTGTAGATCAATTTTGTATCACCTGCGATGGTATAGCGTGTGCCTGGCGCGCCATTAGTCTCCGACGAGGAACCACAGTATGCTTTATTCAATAAAGCGGCCAATATTTCACGTTAATATTTAAAATACGTTAATATTTTATAATATATTGAAGGCATTTAATTTTTTTCTTTATTTATATAAAACCTTTGGCTTCACTTACAGATATATATACATACACTCACGCCGATATCCCATAAGGGTAGGCAGAGACTATAGTATATACTACATACATATATACACATCAGTCATGCATCACATACAATCACGCTTCTTTCCCAATGGGGTAGGCAGAGACTACTTCTTTTCACTTACTACGATCGTTTAATGTAGCAAAGTGGCTAATCCGCAGTCCACATTTCAGCCCACAGGCAACGAGACGTGCCAAGTGGCGAACCGCAACGCCGCCATTTTGTAAGTTTCAAAAGTGTTAAGGTTCTTCATTGAGTTTCCACGGTGTAATGGAGAGGAAAGGAAAAAGGATGAAGTACGAAAGGTGTATTGAGGAAGGATTTTGGAATTTAGAAAAAGGACTATAGGATATAGGATACTAATATGTCGGAAGGAGTAGGAAGAGACAGTAGTAGCTCGGGGGGCCGGGGTCGCTTACCCGTATACTTAAGTCTATTTGCCGGACAGGCCAAAAGACTAAGTACTCCCTGGCCTATAAGATCTTTCTAATAAGATCTTTGCTGTAATAATGGCAATATCTGTACGCTTAAACTAAAATACTGTTATTTTTTTAAGAGATACAAATATCCTTCTGCTGCTATCCCTCTAATTACATTAGGTTATGTTAGGGAAATGGGTGGAATCAACATTTTTAATTTTTACCACAAAGTAGCCGTTAGTTTGCACATTACCCATGTAAAGTGCAAAAACTCTTTCCCGTGTTAACGCAGCAAATCAGTTAATTTGCAGATTAGCTAGGTAATGTGAACATTAACTGTTTTCAAGTTTTAACGATGGTATCTATGTAATATTAATGCTTGATAAATAATCCTATTACCCTTAATTTTGGTAGTGAAGTAGGTAGTGAGATAGTTAGGTAGTAGGTAGGTAGTGAGGTAATGTACCCCAAATGAACTCAGGATCATCATCATCATCACCATTGTATTATACAATAGCTATAAAGTATAGATACCGAAATATGAATTGACGGAAACATTGAGAATTTGAAAAAAATAAACTTTAGCTGAGCTGCAGCAAATAAGCCGGCTTGCGAAGTGATTTCATTGTAACTATAAATCATTGCCAGCATACAAAATGAAAATGTCCATTACAAATGTGGCATTTCGCTCAATATTTAGTGTAAGGCTATCGAACCGTGTCGAGTGAAATCAATTTCCTGCCTTGAAACTGGTAGCCGAGCCATTAACTCCGAACGGGGCACTTTATCGTCGTTTCATTCTGTTATTTAGTTGTTGTACAGTTAAAAATTAATTCTGTGTTCGTATCGATGAAAACCTTAATGGACATATTTTAGTAACTCGAGGGCAGGACGCAGCGGTTATTTGGGTCTCGCTCCGTCTAAAAAGTACATGACATCCTTCTCTAGCCCTTATGGACAGCCATGATAGTTATACGAGCATACTTCCGCTATGAAAACAGTCAACCCTGCGATACAACCAGACTGACTCACTTTTAGATAATGTTTTAGTAAACTAGAGCGCAGGCGCGGGATAGCCAGCCTTTCAGTATTCTACAGGATACATTTTGGAGAGTGCGCAGGAATTACACGATTTAATTCCTCCATCTCCCTTTCACCATCGGACTACTAGGCGCACTGCGGACTACCCCTACCTCGTAGACATTCTTGCTACTAGTGTGAAGCGATTTGCTTCTACATTCAAAATACGTGCAGCCAAAGACTGGAATAGTCTTCCTGCGTCAGTATTTTCGTCCGATTATAATATAGGTGTCTTTAATTCAAGTGAATAAGTTTTTACTAAGCTAGTACGTTTTACCGCCCTAGGTTAATCGCTACCTACCATCAGGTGGGATTGTAATCAAGTACTAACTTAAATATGGTAAAAAAAACTGTATTTCATCATAGCGACTGATTGGTTTAGCGGCTGTGACTATAGCGAGTTAAATGATCGATGGTAATGTTGATGAAGACATTGATGACTATGTCAGGATGTTACCAGCTATAGGTCTAAGCATGGCAGGAGTGGCAGTATCGGTAAATGTCTTCCGACCAGACGGGTGTTGTCTGGCATGACCTTCCACTACCCCAACGGTTGATGTCGGGACGTTAGCAGACGGTGACTTGATTCAAACCTCTATGATAAAGTCATCAATTAAGAGTTGTGCCATCTATTAAGGAAGCGTGATAGAAAAGTAGGTCGCCAGTGACTGCATTCTGTGTCAATTGGTTCGAATCCTGGTAGAGACAAACTTTGTGTGAGGAGCACGAATGTTTGTATCCGAATACCCGTACACTTAAGTCTTTTTTATCATAACAATTAATAACATTCTAAATAATTTTATTTTTATAATGATACTTATTTTGTTTCTATATTTGTATTTGAAAAAAAAGTGTCTGTTCGTTTACTTATGTTAATGTCTGTACCAGACAAAGTTTCGTAAAGAAACAAAAGAAGCAAAGTTTTACATCGATCGAAACTTTTTCATCGAATATTCCTTTTACCAAAAATGTTTTGGAAGGTCTTTAGGGATTAGAATTATTATCACGAATAAACTGTAATGGGTAGATATTAAATGATCTAAAAAGCTTTGTTAAAGTAAAATGTTTAAGAGAATTCAAACTCATTGTTTGTTCTATAACAATTAGCAGTTTTGTAATAATAATTAGCAGATATGCTAATTATTATTAACGTCGTTATTTTATTTAAGCAAAGCACTAGCTTTGTAGGCTAAAGATGAAACTTTATTAATATAATTTTGTTTCTTTATTGGATTATTGTAATGTCACATTTCTGAGTCATAATATATAATATCATATAATCATGATTTGCTATTATGGTTCTCGTAGTTTGTTTAACAAAGTTTGCATATTTGTGAATATTTTATTTTTTCTGGTTCTGTAAGATACAATATTTTTGAAAAAGGATGACCTATTTAGTTACATAGATCATTTTTTTTAAAGACAACTCCCGCTTTAGGCTTAATTCCTGTGTCGCGGGGACTTTACAAACATTCAAATAACGGAAACACAGAACACCCAGACTCGGAACAACAATTTGTGGTTTACACAAAGTTGTTGTCCCGTGTGGGCATCGAACCCACAACACTCGACTGCGCAGTGAACGCTTAAATCACTGCGCCATCCGTGCAGTTAGTTATCCGTTAAGGAGCATTTGCTCTCAAAATGATATACAACGTATTTCGATGTTTCGTTATCTGAATATATCGATGGAAGTAAACGTATTTGCTGTAAGTGGCTAAAACGCAACTTTTCACTAGAGCCAAGAAATCGTTGAAAAAATCAGAATAAAATAATATTTTATGGAAATACCATACATATATGGATACTTTTTAGTAAAAAGTACCCAAATATCTTATCTGATTAAAAAGCTATGATGTCTTTTATGGTTTCTGGACGTTTTTTTACGTTCTATAGAACAGTAGAGTTTTAGCAGCTTACAGCAAATACGTTTTCTTCCATCGATATGTATGTTTGTGTATGCTTCTGTACCTACTACACTAAATCCTATTCCCTTCTAATCTCAAATATTTTTGTACTCTAAGGTTTGCTGGAAGAGAACTCAATTTTTGAGTTAAGCTCGCCTTTGTACAATAATTTTTCTTTATTTACAAATCTATTTATCTGTATATGTACAGTGAAAAATAAATAAATAAATAAGCCTGCCAACTGTGGAGATTATGAAAACTCTCCATTTTAAGGGGCAGACCCTTGTCCAGCAGTGGATTTGCACGCGATGATGATGATTATGGTGGTGATGGTGAATAATTAGACTAATCAAGTAAACAATGATTATTAATTTGCATGTATATGTAAAAATTAAAATAACTAAACACGCAAGCGAAGCCGCAGGCTACAGCTATTGTTGAATGTATATTCAACAATAGCTGTAGCCTGCGGCTTCGCTTGCGTGTTTAGTTATTTTAATTTTTATTTTTAATTACTGTAGTACCTCTTTGTAAACGACATTTACGGTATTACCTTTTGGGGTTAAAATTATTAAGCTAATTCACCCTCATAGGGGTAAAATTTTGATAAACGCCGACATACGTTTACATTTATTTCTAACCAGAAGCGAGTATATGAATTTACGTGCTTACTTCAAAAATGATGGAGTTCCCATATAAACTTACAACCCCTATTTCACTCTCATATGGGGTTAATTTTCGAAGAACGCCGATATATGTATAGATTTATTTTTAACCAGTAACAGGTATATTAAATTTGGTGCTTCTTAATTTAAAATGGCATACTTCCATGCAATCGTTTATCCTTTATTTAAACCCCTTAGGCATGGAATTTCCAAAAATCCTTTTTAGTATTATGCTTACAACATAAAAACATCGACTGCCAAAATTTCAAATTTGTAGCCCCAGCGGCTTAAACTCTGCGTTAATGAATCAGTCAGTGAGGCCAAGCAATTATATATGTATAGATTTCTTACAAATATTCTAAAAAATATTCCCGTATATTTCGATACCCGATTGTCCAATGGTGCAATTTTTTAATGGTCACATTGGACCATAAAAATTATGTATAAGTACACCTCAGGCCTTACGACCCCGTATAAAATGTGTAGGGTAGTAAAGACATGCTTTTTATACGCAGCAAAACTGGCCCGGCGTTATATTTGATCATTAAAATTTGTGGGTTGCCAATATTTTATGAACAGTTTTATATACGTAATATTTTAATAAATCTCTTTTGCTCCGAACGCTTATAATATATAACATGAAACTCTTTGTTCAATAATTTTATCGCTGCACGTGTAACGTGGAATTAAACTCTTGACTTGGTAACCATTTGTCAGTGTACCTATGTGCTCAAGCAGTGAGCACATGAGCTTTCTTTTTTACATACATACATACAGTCACGCCTCTTCCCCATTGGGGTAGACAGAACCCACTTCTTTCCACCTGCTACGATCACTTAATGTAGCAGTGACTATCCGCAGTCCACATTTCGCCCTCGGGTAACTTCATGTCGGATGACGAACCACGACACCGCCATTTTATAAGGTTCAAAAGTGTTAAAGTTGCTCATTGCGTTCCCGCGGCTTAGTGGAAAGGAAAGAGGATGAGGTAGGAAAGGTGTATTAAACAAGGAATATGGAATTAAGGAAAAGGACTATACTACAATTTCGGAAGCAGCAAGAAGAGACAGTAGTAGCTCGGTAGACCGGGGTCGCTTACCCGTATACTTAAGTCTATTTGCCGGACAGACTAAAAGACTAAGTACTCCCTGACCTTTTAGATAAAATGCTACTACTATACCAGCGCAAACAGTAAAAAAAAGAGAATTATTATTGCAAGATATTGGTATCAATTCTGATATAACATAACTTAAATTTCGGCTCTCCTCTCTTTTTCTAATGCCAAACACCAATACGAGATAGCAAACATTTTTAACGAGTACCAACCTACATTTCCGTCAAAAGGTACAACAAACATTTCGTTTTTGTGTATATTTAGGTCAGTATGTTCCGAGGTCACGTCTAAATTTGTATGTAGAACTTAATTTTGAGGTGTTTAAATTAAATTGATTGCGCCAAAATTATCCCTATCTCGTTTTGGCGTTTGGTATTAGAAGAAGATAGGACCAGAACCTAAATTTATTTTTCAGCTACACTCACCAATTGATCGCCTCCAAAAAAGCACTATATTTGTATACTATTTTAGTAAGTAGTAATTTAGAATATTAAACTAACTTTGGTTGAGTCGCATTCTTTCTTTTACGTTTTGTTTTGAACAGACAATTTATATAATTAATATTGTGTTGTCAATCTCTTGGAGTTCAATGAGAAACATACTGTGGTAAAATCTATCTTCGTAGGGGAAGATTCTTTTTTCGGGAATTATAGTAGATGTCTGTGTTGATCGCAAGATAATTCTGTTATTATTTCTTTTTACAAGAATGCTTGTGCAAAACTTTATTCATATTTCAGAGGTCAAGATGCTATCAGATGGTCGCAATCGTACAATTAGTTATCAGAGTGATTAATTCTTATTTAAAGCTAATAAAAATTTATACGCAAACACCTAATAAAGGGTTTAAAAATGCCTCCAATAAAACTGATTGCACTTTTAATTCGCCCGGGGATTAATACCCTCGATTAATGCATCCCGCTCAATTAATCTCGACTGGGCGCTTATGAAGATAAATTACCTCACCCGTTGGTTCAACGCTGAAATATAAAATAGAATTCAATCTTTGATGTTGACCTTCCAGAGATGATACTTATTTTATCTTAACTATATCTGACCTAAAATTTGCTTTTGATATAGAAGACGTTTGGGTTTTCTTATTGATAAAAATGAATTCAGCTGAGATTACTTTCTAATGCTAATAACATATTGGCTACATTCTGTTATGAGTCTCGTGAGATTCGGCTTATTTAGAAGAAAAAAATATATATTTGGTTTGATAAAACCGTCTGAGGGATATGCGATAGAGACTGATGAAATGAAAAGGCGACTGACGGACTGTAATGGCGATATGTTGATAGAGAAATAGCAAGATGTAGTAGATATAGGATTTTTCAACAAGAACTTTGTTTTCTAAAACAAAAAATTTAGATGAAGATGATTCAAATTTTTATTGTATTACGAAGAGAAAGGTTTGGCAATTATGAATGAAAAA
>WUAW01010645.1:32415-48060 GCA_017165845.1 Thaumetopoea pityocampa
TGTTAACGTGCCAGCCGGAAACTGAACCCGATACCTTTCAATTCTCGAAGAAGGAACGTAACCTACGCTTCCATAACTTACAAACTCGTAGCATACTTTTAGAGGCTTCTAAAAATGATTCTACTTGGTTCATTTTTTTTTAATAATTATTGTGATTTTTAAAACAAAAATCAAATTACAGAAAAATCCAATGAGAACAATTCCTATATTAGACGAAGGCGATTTTTGGTTGGCTGACAGGTAAAAACTCAAATTACAACTATATAACGTAAACGATATTATCGACGAATTACAGATATAATACTAGGACTTCAATTATCAGGATATTGGTAGCGGTAATCTATACTGTAATATTATCGAACTAGCAAAGCCTCGGCGCTTCGCTTGCAACTGTGAGAATAATATTGAAGACGATAATTCCCAACTTATGTTCTTTGTACCATATCTGTAATAGTTCTAAATAATTTTAATAGGTTCAGGGAGTACTTAGTCTTTTAGCCTGTCCGCCAAATTGGCTTAAGTATACGGGTAAGCGACCCCGGCCTCTCGAGCTATTACTATCTCTTCCTACTCGTTCCGAGATAGTAGTATCCTATAATCCTATTCCAAAATTCCATATTCCTTGCCCAATACACCTTTCCTACCTCGTCCTTTTTCCTTTCCTCTCCATTAAGCTGCGGGAATGCAATGAGGATCTTTAACATTTTTAACCTTATAAAATGGCGGCATCGTGGTTCGCCACCCGATACGTCTCGTTGCCCGCGGGGGCGAAATGTGGGCTGAGGATAACCACAGTGCTACATTGAACGATCGTAACAGATGGAAAGAAGTGATCTCTGCCTACCTCAATGGGAAAGAGACTTGACTTGTATGTATGTATGTAGTATGTAATATGGTCTCTGCCTACCCTTATGGGATATCGGCGTAAGTGTATATATGTATGTATGATAATAGGTTCAGCGGCTGCATAATAAAGAGGTAACAAAAGGACAGACAGTAACGTAGTTTTGCATTCTAACTATACTAATATTATAAATGTGAATTTGTGTTAGTTGTTAAGCTTTCACGCGGTAACTGCTTAACCGATCATCATGAAATTTTCTACACACATTGTCAGGGGTACAAAGAAGGATATAGGGTACCTTTTATTCTGAAGAAAACTGTTCACGAGGGATAGAAAAAAATTACATTTTCAACGGTCTCTGACATCTATTTAAGGACGTCGACGCAAGAAAAGCCGCGGGTGAAAGCTATTTTACTATATTTGTTGATTTATTAAGTAAAAGAAACAATTTTTAATAAATACGATATCTGCCATTGTAGTCACGCAATAATGATTTATTTAATGGAGAAGTACGCGAAGCCGGAACATTCCAGTCTCTACCCGGCCGACAACAGGAAACGTGCCACAATCAACCAGAGGTTGTTCTTTGATTGCGGCGTTTTGTTCACCGGTTTAAGAAATGTCATGGTAGGTAGTTTTATTTACTTACTAATTTACTTAAAAACAATCTGTTGTACCTAAATTTAAACAAGTAATTATAGACTTGGTTAATTTTTTTACATATATGTATATCATTATCATATTAGCCCACAGACCAGAATCTTCTCTAGTCTATGTAGCGCCCGTGTGCAATCATTACCCTAGCGCCCCCTAACACCGCTGCGCCCGTGTGCAACGCTTACTAGAGGGCGCTAGGGTGATGATTGCCTTACCCTAGCGCCCTCTAGTAAGCGTCCCCTAATACCGCTGCGCCCATGTGCAACGCTTACCCTGCACTATAGGCACAGAGTACATTTGTATAAAGCCGCCTCTGCCAAAGACGTCCATTGCTTAACATAGGCCTCCTCTAATGATTTCCAGACCAAACGGCTATAAGCCGCCTGCATCCACCGACTGCCCGCGAACTTCACCAGGTCACCGGTCCACCTAGTCGGGGGTCGGGGGTTGACCGGCAACATATAAATAAAGATCAATGAAACCCGCAAATACGCGCGCAATAACATTGAATCTATCTGTCTATACTAAAATTGTTAAATGTCAAATTTTGTAAATCATAGATATTTAAAAAACTACTCAGATCGACTAATAAAGGGCTTTTCAAACCAAATCTGCCGATGTTTGTTTGTTTGTTCGAGCTTCACAAAAAACCAGCGAGTAGATTTTGATCAAACTATTACAGTCTTAAAGGTACTATTCCAATTTAAATACTGCGGCATGTTTCATCAAAATCGGTCCAGTAGAATTAAAGATACAACTTGATCCCTATTTTAATAGCCGCCGTTATGGTACGAGAGCTCAAGTGAAAGTGGTACTAAAGCTGTTTTAAATCTATGATTGTTTCGCGATTTCCCATGTAACGTAAAACTGACATTCACGCGAGCGGAGCTGCGGACAAAAGCTAGTATAATATATAACTACTATTTTATAGGCTCCAACGTACAATGGAAGTTTATCAAGACTGTCCAAATACATGATCCGTAATGTAGAAGGTGCTTATAAGGTACTAGAGCAGTATTTATCTCGGACAAAGTACATGGCGGACGATGTGATAACAATAGCAGATATCAGCATAGTGTCAACGATGGAATCTTTAAACGGACTGCATCCGGTCGATGAGAAAAGGTTTGTGGAATGAACGAATTCGAATTCTACATACTTACAAATATTTGTGGAAATTATTGTTAAGTCTGTCTAACAGCTAGTCCATTAGAATTAGAATTCATCAGGAATGTATCTACAGGTATACGAAATGTCCCTGAAACCCCCTTCATTAAAATATGTCGTAATATCTTACTGTAAAAAATGTGTATTTCAGATGCCCCAAACTAGCACAATGGTTGGCAAACATGAATCAACAAGAATACTGCAAGAATATCAATATTCCGGGCGGAGCACAACACGTGGCGGGCCTTAAAGCTTTGATGAATTATAATGAACAGAATAAGAAATCAAAACTTTAAAACGGCAAGTTTTTTAACATTATAATGGTGTTTATTTCAAGTTATATACAGAATTAAATTTTAGTATAAATTGCAAGTCTTCGGTAGTATAGTGGTCAGTATCCCCGCCTGTCACGCGGGAGACCGGGGTTCGATTCCCCGCCG
Organism: Thaumetopoea pityocampa; assembly: GCA_017165845.1. Classification (NCBI taxonomy): domain Eukaryota; kingdom Metazoa; phylum Arthropoda; class Insecta; order Lepidoptera; family Notodontidae; genus Thaumetopoea; species Thaumetopoea pityocampa. The sequence continues at coordinate 35,524 of WUAW01010645.1, forward strand.
GAGAGGTCTCTTTTTGTAATTTTTTATTTGAAAACCTTAATAAAAATTGCCTGAAACAATATATAAATACCTTATTTACATGACTGCCTAATATAATTTTATTAATATTATTACGAATGTATGTTATATAATCCTCCTCAATAACCTATCAAATGCCCATCAACTATCCCACTGCAGGGCAAGAATTTCCTCTCAGAATGAGAGGCGTAAGCGTCCAACAGGCTGGCCAAATGTGGGTTGCCAGACCCACGCGCCGTCAAGAAAATTTCTCAGACATTTCTCACTAGATATTTCGTGCAATAAAACATTACTATCGTCAAACGATATGTTTATGTTTAATCCGCCATAACTTTCTAAATGGACGAGTGTGGTATCTGTTAAATCCTTACCTACAATTATTCCTGGTAGACACACTAAAATACATAGGTTAGATCCTTAGTTCCCAAAGTGGTCCAGGTGGACCCCCAGGGGTCCCCGGGAGACTCGTCGGTGGTCTATGTTGGCGTACGCAAATTTCCATAGATCTTCACATTTTTTGTAGAGTTTTGGGAATATGGTAGGAATGTAGCTGCAGGGGGTCCACCGGAACCAGCTAAATTTTGAAAGTGTTCTATGAGAAAAAAAAGTCTGGAAACCTCTGGGTTAGATGAAACCAGAAAAATATGATGCGTCTATGCTATTTAAAAGTATTGCGTTTTTTTTATTATTTATTTATCCTGGAATTTATTACCATTATCCTGGTACATCTTTTAGCTGGTTCTCGCAGTACCCACGGAAAGAAATAGAGTGACGCTGTTACTATGCGGGCGCCACACAGCAATTTCTATTATTTAAATAATCGAAGTATGTATCATTGTTATCGATGTTAGTATCCATCATTTTATTGGAAGTTCATTGATTCTCCTATGCTAAAAAATATCTGGGAGCATTATTTTTGAAGACTGTTTTGAATGCCTTATCGAAATTTTTCTCCTAACAAGTTATCTAAATTCTGTGAAAATTAAAATTTGAAATCAATAACGGTAGATACACAGAGTCTCAGTCACAACTCCTCTATTTTGGCGATCATTTTTTGTGCAGTGCGGTTAAGCGGGGTGCTGAAAGATCAGTGGCCTACAGGAATTTTACGGGATTCGACTTTTCACGTCTCGTCGACGAGCTTTTCCATCATCGTTTACAGCTGTCCATAATACACAGTAACTGTCTGGCCTGCCCCCTTAGCCAAGTTGAATTTCTACAATCGTCAACGCTATCTAATCGATAAGTCATCGTGACTTAAAGATTAGAAATGTCATTTCAATTATTTTTTTGGTTTCTATTAGAGTTAACGATTGTAGAAAGTAAACTTTGCTAGGGGGCTGATCACCGAAAAGCTGCTCCGAGTGTGTGGATAACACCAGCACAAGTTCACCTAACACTTACCAGATCATTGGAGTCGTTTTCAATTCTTCAGTGCTTCTGGCTGTCCACAAGGCTTGTTCTTTAAAACAGTTTCTAGAACGGAAATGTTTGAAGAAAAAATGCACCTTGCGATGGCTAGTAAGAACACATGATTGATACTTATCTGTAGCATTGGCGCCACGTCGGAACTCACACTCGAAAATAACGCGATTTATTAACTTTTCTATAATTATGAACAAAATCATGTAAGGCATCATTCTGGTTTAAACCAGAATGATGCCTTAATAAAAATCTGATCACTCTTATCTTAAAGACACCTTATAATCGGACGGAAATACTGACGCAGAAAGACTATTCCAATGTATGGTAGCTGGGATGTCTACCAGGTAGGGGTGATAGCCCGCCGTGCGCCTAGTAGTCCGATAGTAAAAGGGGATGGAAGATCTGTGTAATCCTCCTGTAGAACATGTGTTCGTTATGCGGGTGTGAACGTAAGCGTGCAATTTGTATCGGCCTGTGTGTTCAATTTTTACATACTTATTTCATTAACGTGTGCTCGTTTTTCCATCAAAAAAAAAATAAACATTACAGGAATAAACAATACAAAATGCGTTTAAAAATCACAGTATTTTTATTTTATTTCAATAACTAAAAGAAATGCAAAGAATTTTTCACCTTTACACTCTGTAACGTCTAAGGCTACCATATGGATAACTTTTATGAGAAAATTAATGATTACAAAAACATTACACATTTAAACATTTCCTATAAGTCTTGTAAATGTCTCTCATTAACGCCCGCACACAGAAGCACTTAACGAATATATAATACGTACAAACTTGAGATATCCGAACACGAGATCTGATCCAATCACACATAAGAGTACTCGTCAACGCTTATGGCCGCTCTGAACATGGACGAATTGCGCTGCACAGAACTTAAATATAGGTATGGACTCAAATATAGATATGGACTCAAATATAGGTATGGACTCAAATATAGGTATGGACTCAAATATAGGTATGGACTCGAATATAGGCATATAGGTAATATAGGTGTAAGAACAGTTAGACAACATTAAAAAGAAAAAAGAACGGTCTGTTTGAGGTTAACTATAAAAGATGAGTTTTAAATATAGGAAAACAGATGAAGATAAAAAAGTTTGTATTGAAAAACTAATATTCGCCCAAAGTGAATAGAATTTTTACGAAATATCGTTCATAAGGAGGACCCATCATTTACAGAGTCGAGTGTTATGATGACTAGACATACGAACACCAAAAAGCCTGGAGCGATGGCAGCACTAAAGGCTTAGCAAAGGCGTATCGAAACGTGTATCACCGTATACGCTGGACTCATCGGATAAAAGAAATATTATAGAATATAATAGTGAAGTACTCTTTATAGCACACAAATACCAAAAACTTTTGGGGCGGTCTTATCGCAGTATGCGATCTCTTCCAGACAACCTTTGAACGGATAGGATTCATAGCTAGAAATATGGTGGTGAAATTGTACTGTGCATATTATACGGCCTTTTTAAGGCAGGTAAGAAAACTGGAGACTACAAATTATGATAAGTGGATCCGCACACACTTCGTACCAAATATATAACTATTGAATGAACGGACTAATTAAATCAACCGTCGACGTACAATCAACGCTTCGACGGTTTATGATTTTTGATAGACTAGTTGAATTCGTAGACGGCTAACCAGAGTCCGGACGTTCGTATCAACGTGCAACACAACGACGTATAAACCTAGTCGTATATACGGCCGTTGAAATACGTGGGCGGCTCGACGATTAAACGAATTTGAATTCTAAGTAAACGACAGAGCACTAATATTCGAATGCGCATGATAAAGAATGATAACTATACTTATTATTATTTAATTATTTATACACAGTGTGTAAAGGCGGATTTATTGACCAAGGCATTCTCGATCAATCAACTTTCAGGTGATACTGAGACAATAAAGTAGGTGTATTTTTAATGTGATCAACAATTTGTGATAATAGAAAACATAGTTAATAAATAATGATAGATGAATATAACATAAAACTAATTAATATGTATTATCGTATCATATTAAATATGACGCTACCGCCTTGCTCGAAAAAAACTGAAACAAAAAATAAAAAACTGAGAAAGAACGTCGTTTTGACCTTGGAATTTGGCGGTTAAAATTATTTTTCTTGGTTTATGGCGTTTGAACGATATGGTACAATTTTGCCAACATCCGTTGCGAAAGTATCAATATAAACTTAACGGTAGTTTAGAGATGAAAATAGTTTCACCAATCAAAGTACTGAAAGTCCCTCGACGGAAAGACCAATTAAATGAAATCTAAAACAAAGGACACGATAACACATACACACACTGTTAGTGGGATTAGTTAGACAAACAATTGTTATGATTAGTATTAACAGCTTAATTAGTTAATGAAAACTAAGTTTTAAATGAATCTTTGAATATTAAAAATGTTAATTGAGTCAGTCGGCCATCACTGATCAATGTGGGGAAAAGATCTTAATTTGAAAGCCACGTCATATCACGTGGTAACATATCCAAATTAATCAACGACAAAAACGTAATTATATTTTCCTTTGTTTACATTTGAGTATGTCCTTTCATCAATTTGTATAAATAATTTATAAAATAGTTTTAAAAAATGTTATCAAAATTGAGCTTATGGTAAAAGTGATGACCTCGACATTAGCTTCAATCGAAATTTCAGTTGCAGTTATCAGAGTCGGAAATCCGAGATGAAGTCAGTGTCATCATATCAGCCCACAGCCATCCACTGCTGGACATAGGCCTCCTCTAATGATCGCCAAGCTGAGCGGCTATGAGCCGCCTGCATCCATCGACTGCCCGAGACCTTCACCAGGTCATCGGTCCACCTAGTCGGGGGTCTACCCGCATTAAGCTTTCCGGTTCGGAGTCGCCACTCAAGCACTTTAAGACCCCAACGTCTATCGGTTCTGCGAGTTGTGCCACGCCCACTGTTTCAGTTTTGCAATCCTTTAAGCTACATCGGTGACTCTATTTCTCCTGCAGATTATCTCATTACGAATCCTGACTAGCAGGGAAATCCGAGCATAGCTCTTTCCACTGCTCGCTGCGTGAGCTTGAGAATTCTTATAAGGCCCATAGTCAGTGGCCATGTTTCAGATCCATAAATCATCACCGACAATAAGCACTGATTGAATACTTTAGTCTTAAGGCATTACGATATTTTTGACGAAAAGATGTCACGTAGTTTCCCGAACCCTGTCCAGCCGAGTTGGATTCGGCGATTGACCTCTTTCTCGAAGTTGGATTTACCTAGCTGGATGACGTGTCCTAAGTATACATATTCCGACACAACTTCGAGAACAGACCCCGCTAGGAATATTGGGTGCAATGGAACAAGAGCATTAACCATAACTTTGATCTTACCCATATTCACTCTTAAGCCCACCTCTTGAGAAGCTCTATTGAGGTCTTGGGAGCATTATGATCAAGTGTGTATGCGATTCTGCCATGAGTATTATCTCATCGGAAAATTGAAAATGAGTGATTACTCGCCATTGATATTGATGCCTAGTCCGCTCCAATCCGGAAGCTTAAAGACATCTTCCAACGCGGCTGAAAACAACTTCGGAGAAATAACGTCTCCTTGCACCGCGCTGTAATCGCATTGGTTATGAACTTTGATCCTGTATACGAACTGACGTGGTGGCGTTTTTGTACAAACTTTTCAATACTTCAATGTACCGATAATCAATACGGCAGCGCTGAAGTGACTAAAGCACTGCCAAGGTTTCCACTGAATCGAACGCCTTCCACAAACGCTAGGCATAAAGGCAGATTATACTCCTCTGTCTTTTGTATAATCTAGCGCAGCGTATGAATATGATTTATGATACTGAAGCCTTTTCGGAAACCGACTTGTTCGGGAGGCCGGAAGTCGTCAAGCCTGCTTTCAAGACGGTTCATGATAACTCTCGAAAACAAATTATATATGTGGAGCGTGATAGGCCTGTAGTTCCTCAAGAGGGTGTTATCGCCTTTCTTGAAAAACAATGGCTGACAGGCAAGATTTTCCACCAACAAAGATATGTGCCCCAAGACCTGTATGAAAAACTTCGGAAAGAAGATTTATATGATTGATCGATTGGTTGTAATAAGGAACAGAACCAAATGTATTCGTTCTAGTATCTGTAAAAATCTTACCATCCAAAGAAATTGTTTTTTGGATTTCTATTCTAAAAGTTAAAACTAAAAAAATATAATATCAAATTGTAAGATGTTCCTAAATAATACAGCAGTTTCAACTTAAAATCCTCGACTTGGAGATAATTTTTTGATCCCCAACTCATTTATCTATTAGACAGAACATTATTTGCTGGTATTGCCTAGATGGCTTTGGAAGCAACTTTTCCTGTGTGGACACTTGCCCCCGCTACTGACAAAAAGAAATCAGAAGATGATAATTTATTGATAAGTCTATGAACACTGCAATCGTTCAGAAAAGTTATAAATTGAACAATTCAGAAGAGAATAAAGTTGATTTATACACAATCTGACCTCGATTTAGAGTTCGACAGCAGTGAGGATGCAATCCGTGAGTATAACTCACATTAAGAAAAGCCCATATGGAAAATCACAATATTTTTCCTATTTTAACATGTAAGACACAGGGGAAGGTTTGGATAATACCGCGCGGTTGATAATACCGTACCCCCAACCACCGACAAATATTTATATGGAAGGCTATAGCTGTGTGCACATCAAATTATGCCCAATGTGAGCGAGATTCTGTCTCCAGCGCGGCAGTGGCTCACGGTCTGTGATGCGAGCAGTACGTGAGTTGAGAGCTTTTGTGTGAATTTCTTATATTTTTTGACTGACAGACGAATCCAAGTATGTTCTTCTTTTTATAGGATAAAATTTATTATAGTACTGTATTTTATAGCATAATTTAGTGTTGCATTAACTAAATTTGAACTTCTGAGGCTAAAATGTTGTTTGTAAAATATTTTTGTAACAGCAAAACAAAAGGTTTGAAGTAACTGGTATTCATCCTATTAACCCCAACGGTTTCGATGACGATGATTACATATCAGACCCAATTGTTGAAGACTTGACCACTCAAAACAAAGTTTAATCAATAATGAGATAACAATCAAAGCACTTTCAACAAATGAAACCTATTTCGAGTAGCAATATTTTGCAGGTATTAAGTCCACTGTCCCAGAAAATTCAGAAAATCAAGACGTTCAAAGAAACAACACTCCCAAATTTTGACCGCCACACCCCTAAAATCACAGTGAAAAGAAAAAGAGAAAAATAGAAAATTAAAAGAAGTAGCTAAAAAAAAGTAATGGAAAGCAAGTAAAAGCAAAAGATTCCGCAAAAGAAAAATCTGCGAAGAAAATTGTTAATTTATACTAGAGAAGAAAACAGTGGCGAGAGCGTTCCCCTAGCACAATCACTATGCGACGACAACGATGAAGATGAAATAGACACAGATAAAGAAAATACACATTTTGTTAATGACAAATGTACAATATGTGGTGAGTTTGGCTGTGACAAAGAACTCTAGTTTCGTTGCTGCCCTTGTTCAAATTGGATCCATAAAAATGCCGTGGAAAAGAAACTGCAGAAAATTATATTTGTGACTTCTGTCAGTATTGATTAAAATGATACAAACAATGTACTATAGTATATTTGTGAAAACTGATTATAATTAAACGTTTTTTATGCCTAAATAAATATTGATTGACCTGTACGTTGTCTATTAATCATAACGCACGGTATCATCAAACCGGGGCACGATATTCTCAAACCAGTATGATAATGGCGCACTTTTAAAGGCTTTCTTTTTCTTCTAATATTTTTGAATGGTCGTAGTTTGAAATTCTATTTAAAATTGATTGCTAGGTGAACTATAATTATAAAAATCTAGCGTGAGTCGATCTTATCTGTACCAGTAGAACACTATAGCTATCCCCTTAAGGGCGTGGTATTATCCAATCCGGGGAGGGTTGAATAATACTTAAAGACACAATTTTCACAAAAACATTTTATGTGTACAACTACCTCTAAGGGATAGAAGGATGTCGATAATTCGGTAATCGTGAGACAACAAATCGTTTAGGGGGCGTCCATTAATCACTTGATGTTTTAGCAACTTTTAAAATAAAGTCTATAAAAGAGAAAGTTAAGAGTATGAGTGAAAATAAATAATTGTATTGATGTGTATTGAGGAGTATAAGAAGAGTTATGTATTAATCGATGATTTAATGGAAAAATTTATTATACGTCTAAGTGAAAATAAATCAGAGAAAGAAGATTCAGATTTTAGCGAAGATGATGATAGTTCGTCAGATGAATACTAGAAATTATATATTAAACCATTTGCATCGAAGCGCGAAAAAATCCGCGAGCCCGCGACCGTCAATTATTACCGAGTGCGGAATAATCTGCGAACATTCGATAGTTTTTTATTACCGGATGCTAAATATTATAACGCGATGTTTGTGATGTAACATTTTATAACAACGGTTTACACGGTGCAATTTTAATAAACCCCGAGAACAACTCGGGGTGTCTTTTAATCCACATAAGACCGACCACGCGCGGCGACACGAGCCAGGCATCAGTTGAACACCGCTGATGTTTCAGCGCGGCAGCTTAAATAGAGTCGTGATGCAAATGGGTTAATATAAGGTGATGCCCCCATTAAAAATGTTTTGTTTTTTTTTTATCACGAATTTATTATATTTACAATTATTCTATTATCTCATTTAATATTTACGTGATTCATAATTAATTTAAAAAATATTTATAACATCCAGTAACTATAATATTTAGACACGGCTATGTATTGTCTCACTTAACTGTACACGCGCGAAACGAAGCTTGCGGCTTTGTTTGGAGCGGCCATAAGAATTGACGAGGACCGTACACATACATAATAGCGCTGCATAATCAAACAAACCTATGGAATATTCACACAAATTCAGACGTAACTTGATGGATTTGGAGTATTTGTTTGGGCGTTACTGTCTGTGATGCACGTTTAAGTCTTAATGATAATGGGCGATGTTGGAGCCCGGATTAGCCGTCTTCTTTCGGCGGAGTGAACCATCCTGGAATACATATACAATACACATTAATAATATACCACATAATTATGTATCGCGGGCGTGATAATAGCATCACTCAGTCTCTTCCCGTGGATGCTGTGAGAAACAGCTGAGGAATGCAACAGAATAATAGACAGCGGTGTTATCTTACGATACAACCAACAACTACTGCAATCTCCAAGACGCCTGTCAAACAGAGATTACAGTAAATCCCTCGCATTAGTGGGGGAGACCCATGTCCAGAAATGGACCTCCACGAGGTGATAATAATGAATAAACCAAATATTTATACATATATACTAGCTTTTGCCCGCGGCTCCCCACGCGTGAATGTCGGTTTTCCGCAACATGGAAATAAAAGTCTATGAACCACTTTTACTTGACCTCCGTACCTAAGTGGCGACTACTAAAACAGGGATTAAGTTGTATCTTCAATTCTACTGGACCGATTTTGATGAAACATGCCGCATTAATTAAGTCGGAAGACTGTAACAGTTTAATCAAAATCTACCCTCTGGTTTTTACGTGAAGCCCGAACAAACAAACATCAACGGATTTGGTTTCAGAAGCCCTGAATTAGTCGATCTGAATAGTTTGTTTTTAAATAACTGATTTTTGAAAATTTTACATTTAACAATTTTATAATATAGATGTTTATATAGTTATGTTTACCAAATGAATTTATGCAGTTTGAACTCCGAGTTAAGAATCGCTTACAAGGGTCTAATGTAAGATGGGTTATCGAATCTGACATGTTTAGAACTGTCTGTGTTTTGGAATGCATGTGGAATATTAGGGCCCGTTAACCCAATGAAATTAGACACCTAAATAACGCTTGTCGTGGATCGTGGGAGAAAGAAAGAAAGTAAATATATTTATTTACATGATTCGCTGCACGTTATAGTGAAATCTTCAGATAGTAAGAGTCTGACACGGTATATCCTACAAAGTACATGCAGTATTTTCTCTGTAAAAACAAATATCTTGTATTAGTATAGTGACTGACCATTTTTCTCATGTATCTGAACGAGGCACTTGAAGCTCTGCTGTGCACGCGCAAGACTGTACTGCGTACTGGACACGACCTTGGTGGCGCCGAACTGGATGCGTGCTTTACCCTTCACCAGCGTCGCGGCGATCTGCATGATCACCGCTTCCACGGTGTACGCAGAAGACCAGCCCTGCTTTGTCAACAGCTCCATGCAGATGGCGCCTCCAACCAATACGTATCCGCCTATATATATACAATTTAGTTTATTAACCCTGTAATTTTTTTCGAGCAATTTCATAATTAACCCTTATAGGGGCAAAAAATTTCAAAAATTTTCAATGTCAAATTTGAAACTCATTGGTAAAATTCGTGCTAGCGGTAAAATTATGAAAGAAATAATCATTTATTCAATTTAAAAAGTACGCAGTTTTGAATAATCCTGATAAAGCATAGTCAAAAGGGCTACCAGCTTAATATAAGGCTGGTACTGAACTAAATGGCAAATTTTCAGTGGGCAGGATTTCGGACTGCTTGGGTAGGTACTGTCCACTGTTGGCTATAGGCTTCTCCCAAGACATCCACGCTATCGAGTTTCTGTTCCCCGTATTCAGTCACAGCAGTTTTAGAACCGCGACAGCGCTTACAGCCACTATGTCATCAATCTATAAAATAACCCCATATTACTCCAGAAAGCAGTTACTTTAATATCATAACTGCAAAGTATGGAAATTATGACATAATAATTGACTTTTAGGTTAAAAAATTTGAAATAAAATGTAAAGACGGCAACTCCGTGCGCTCCCTATTAGACGCGGACTCGGCCGATCGTATATTCCGCCCGAGCATACAAGAAATCAGTTCGCAAAACTCACTCAACGGGGGTACAAGCTCATTGCAAACTAAAAATAAACAGGCAATCTGTTTCCTATAGAAGAGTTTTAATGAAAATAAAGTCCAATGTCTAAGACGCGTCCTTTACATAGGCGTTATACTTGAATAGTATAATAATCTTACCTGAAATAATAGGATAAACGACCCGAACAAATGGCGGCTCAAAGGGATATGTCTCCTTGAACATAATGTTGAGTAGAATTGAGTCTTTGCCTTCTTTCTCTTTCAGTAAGACCAGATCATTGTGAAGAGGACTGTCGGGGTCCACTGATCGCAGTCTGATATTCCACTCGTACAAAGAGTCATTCACTAGCTCTGAAAGACAAAACAATCGTTGGAACTCCAGTTTAAACATAAAAATAATGATGATGATAACTTTAATATGGCAATGTATACTCCACATCATTGATATCCAAATTAGTCTATATCGACCCCTAGGGGTCGACGATGACGTGCAAGGGGTCCACGCTAACTGTCAAAAACACATCTGAAGTTAATACAATTACAAAAATTACATATCACAGTGCCACTAAGTTATCCGTTGACGTGATTAAATGGGGAACTAACGACGCCATTTTGAAATACCATTCCGCTATCAACTGTGGCTAGTGTGAGTGCTTTTTGTGATTTTATTTCAGTTTTGTGGTAAATAGTGTATTTAAAATGCCTAAGGCAGTAAGAAGTATGCCACATTTTGGTTATATTAAAAGTATTATCTTTTATGAACGAAGAAAAACATGCTCAGATGCCGATAATATCATTTGAAAATCCATATGAACATATTGCTGCAGCTACGGGTCAGTGTTACTATTTATTGAAAAAAAAAATCCATTCGTGATAATAAAATTTTGGGTGTTAAAGATTGAAATGTGTATAAAAACGAGTAGATAATGCAATTATAATCCTGCCTGCTATTTGATTTTTTCATTTATTAGGAAAAATAGAAATGAATGACTGATATATGTGTCATAAGAAGAAAAATCAACGAATTTTATTCCGTAAAAAAGCAATACTGACCATCCCAAAACTAATGAAAAGTAGCAGAATTTTATTTTCTAAATCAAACATGCCTGAATTAAGTTCGTAAACCTGTCATAAAATCACAGCTGCTGAATGGAAGAAATATTGTCGGCATGTGAAAAACCTTCATGACGTATATAGGAAAAAATACACACATTTGTATGAACCCTTTATCATCGATTTGCACAGTGATAATGAAAGTGATAGCAGCGACACTGAAGACGATATCGAATATAATTTAATTAATAGCAGTATTCCTTGGATTCATCCTCTAACGATTGATCATGATGATCATACTTATTTCTATAAAATATAAATAAATAAATATTTATGGTTTTTTTTTTATTTCTCTATAAGCCATATGCTATGTGATGCATTTGATTTATTTTGACTTGTTTCAGTGAGGTACTTTTTTAAGGCCTGGATATTATTTTATACTTCGTATTCATGAAATATATTCATCAAGTTTTAGCATTTATTAGTAAATTTAATTCAAATGGCAACATTGCATTCGTTGACAGCGACGCCGCCGCCTTAACAGATAAGTCGGTGGCACTATAATTACGTTTTGGGGGTCTACCGAAAAGTAAAAAACATTACAAGAGCTCTATAAATAAGTTTTGGGACCTCTGCTCTACATTATAGCATTCACATAAACTATTGAATGTTAATTTTTGATGACATGAGTAAAGCAAACATCCATCCAACCCCAGTCCATATGCGTCTCCACTATAGACAGGGGCACGGACCTCCCCTGATCAGGATTAGGCCGTAGTCTACCACGCTGGCCTAGTGCGTAGTCGGTAAACTAAAAAGCAAATGTATCCATAGCAACTGATACCGATGGACTACAATAAATTTTAAACCGATATATAGTGCTCAGATTCCTATGTGCGTGTGGTGCTACTAGTACTGAGCTGTTATAACTGGTTTTTGTTATAGGGAAGTAGACATTTCTTGTTATATTTCACTTCGCTACTTTGGCTACTTATCGATTCAGAGTCCTAGCCTGTCTCATTTAACTTAAAAGTAAACCAATTTCAGAATATCTCATACCACACTCTTGTATGCTTAGGAACTGAGATGCTACGTGC
>WUAW01010645.1:48313-60167 GCA_017165845.1 Thaumetopoea pityocampa
CACGATAATATACTTGCCAATGGAATACATGTTGTTTTTAAATGAGTGTGAGCGATATATATCCCGGAGCTCCTTCATGAGTCTGTCTGTGGCCTGCAGACTGCCAGACACACTGCCAGACAGGTAGTCTTGTCTCTGGTTTTGCCGTAGCCTTTCTAGTGTGGCTAAATGTTCTGTTTCCATGTCATCCTAGAATCATGATCATCATAATTAAACGCTGTACATAAGCCTCAATATCAAGAAGGATCTGCCTTAAGATCTACGCTTTGCATACATTTTGAAGATTACAGTGATATTTGATATTTTTTGTGATTGAAAGGATAATTATGCTGTCTATTACTCTGGTGGAATCCACACCTCTCACCCTCAGGAAGAAATAATTTCATTCTATGGTATTTGAGTATTATTAACATCTAGGCTGTAGATAGTGAGATTTGGCCTTATTATGCACTGAGAATGCATGAGAATGTCATTAAGATATAGCTTAATATGACAACCCTTGAAGCACAATTTCATGGCTGCCTTAAGTTATGCTAGCTAGATGTAATGAGACAGAATTAATAAAACCGTGCCTTTGGACATACCATGGAGGATGTTGAAAATTGATGTTGAAAAAAATAAAGTAGGAAGGGACCCTGCCAACAGACGGGATTACACAGTAAGGTCCGGCAGGTTCTTTTTATGGACGACGCCCATATCCAGCAGTGGACTTCCAAGGGCTGATGATGAAGTTGGGCAGAATTAACATGTACAGTTTTTCTTTTAGTGATTACTCAGACTATACTCAGACTAAAATTATTAACAACCGCATTAATACAAATCTTCCTCCCTCTCCCGTTTCTGGGGGTGGTCCAGTTATGGAATTCAATGAACTGATGAAAATATTAAATACTAACTGTTGCCTGTGGCTTCGCCTGGAATACACATTTGGTGGTTATGCTATACCACAGGATCAGTAGATCCGTCCAATATATCCTTAAATATATCCTTGCGAAGTAATCTTTAAATATATCCTTGTAAAAAAATGTGTCGAACTGTTGCTTCATTAATGCATAAATATATTTAAATTAACCTATACATTTCAGCATTTACAAAACTAGGACAGGATTTTTTTTACGTAATATTAGTGAACATAGATAATTTGCTTTTCAGAAGAACGCATTCTCAAAGTCTTCAACATACTTTATTGCTACGTCCAGCATCATCAACCATCTCTAGTGGCAGGTCATCCTCGCCTTCGGAATCATCTTCCTCGGCCGCCATTTCCTCGTCTTCTTCGGTACCGGATTCGGCGCCATTGGATGTCACACTTGGAACTCTACAATCAGATTTATTTTTTCTTTCACATAATTTCTTTTTTTTAATCAAGTTTAAAAATGTTCACTAACTACAGTCCTATAGGGACCGTTAACAAACAAAACTTATACTTTAGGTTGAACTACATTCCGAGGATTTCCTAGATAGTTTATTTCTAGGAAATTCTAGGGCTGGCATATCATAGACCAGAGGCCTACCCGCTCTTCGCTGTTAAGGTAATATCTAGCTTAATGCTGCCAGCATTAGGCTAACATCAGGCTTAATCTACCAGTCTATGAGGACTAAGGCCAACCTTATAGCAGTACAAAGATCCCATAGGGTCAAAATGCATCTAAGGACTTTGTAAACATTGCTAAGACTTAGTTTTTGATTTAGTGTCCAATATTATTGTCAAGTATTTTGATTACTAAGTAGAAAAAAATAGTTTTTAATGCTGTCTGAGCAGTCTTTTATATTTTTTTGTTTACAAAACCAATAAGAATATTCCATATAGCAGTCTTTAACACGCTCACGCCAGCGCGTCCCACTGGTGGCTCGCACACAACTGCCTCGCCGGACAACGCGTTCCACCAGTGGCTCGCACAATTCAATCCACACATAACAGCAATAGCAATAAAAGAGTAATGGAAAAAACTGCTACACATTGGAAAAAATTCCGTTTTATGTTCTGGATTAGTTTCCGTCCGATAGGGAAGAGCTTCATGTGTTGCCGCCCATGGGAAAGAAATACGCCGCTGGCGTGAACGTGTTAAAATATAGATCGCTGACCTAAGTTGTGGTGCTGGATGTACTGGAAGTGACAATGAATCCAAGTCTGGTGGCTCAGGCACTCCATGGAGCTTGCAAAGTTCTCTCAGTAATATACCGACCTGAAAACAAGAACACAAAGAGTCTATACTATGTAATATATGACAAATCATGTGTAGAAAAGGTAGGGCCCTTAAAGCATTGGTATTCCTTCCCTTATCTAAGTTAGGTAATATAAACATCTCAAGTCTTTTTAACATTCTATTCAGAATGGCAAATTTAAAAAAATATGCAACCACTTCTAACCCACATTTAATTATATGTAATTCACTGCTATTTCAAGGACTCATTGTTAATGACACTGATAGATACAGCAAGGATCATGAGAGATGATGTTAGAGGATAGTCAGTCATCTGAACTAGCATCTCAATAATATTAGACCCTAACTTGAGTAAAAGTAATTCTGTAATAATGAATGCTATAATAATTAATTCACTGCTACTTCCAAGGACTGATTCTTAATGACACTGATAGCTATAGCAAGGATCATGGCAGAATTTGGCAAGCAAAATTTTCTATTGTATTTTTGTTTTTAATCCCGAAAAGTATTTATGTAAACGTGGAAACAGCGCCATGTTCGTTGCGTATCTACTAATAAATAATTTAAACATTCGGAAATAAAAATTAAATTAAAAATTTAAAAGCCCCTGACACAAAACTTCTAAAAGGTAATCAATATGTATTTGTCAGCCCCTCGGAGAGTTTATGTTCCTTGGTCGGCCCTTTAGCTTTATTATATTAGGACCTTGAATAAGTTTTCGCTGTTTCTACATAAATGGCAGTAGTAATACTTCATGCATGAAATTTCGAATGATAACGCACTTATAAGGAAGCACTGTATCTAAACTTACATTTCAGTGTATGATAGTTGACTATAACAAAGTATTTTTTTATTTGTTTTGATGTCTACTTCTGTGCCA
The DNA here is from genome assembly GCA_017165845.1 of Thaumetopoea pityocampa. NCBI lineage: Eukaryota > Metazoa > Arthropoda > Insecta > Lepidoptera > Notodontidae > Thaumetopoea > Thaumetopoea pityocampa. The sequence continues at coordinate 51,359 of WUAW01010645.1, forward strand.
AATAAAGTGTATTTGCGGGGAATTTTATTACACAATTTTATTTTTTTTTTTAAAGAAATCTGCAGCTGATGCACACAGAATTCTTGTTGAAGCTTATGGCGACAATGCTCTGCAGACATGACATGCAGAGACTTGTTTCGAGGCTTCAAAAATAATGAATTTGAACTTGAGGATAAAGAACGTTCTGGCGCTCTGAAAAAATTTGAAGACAAAGAATTGGAGGAATTGCTTGATCAAGACCGATGTCAGACGCTTGCAGAACGTTTAAAAGCATTAGGAATTAACCAGAAGCTAGGACATTAGGTACCGTATGAATTAAAGTCGATACGTCGAACGGCGTTTTCTCACGTGTGAACTACTGCTTCAACGACAGACGAGAAAAGGTTTTTTGCATCGTATCGTGACTGGAGATGAAAAGTGAATACATTACAATAATCCAAAGCGTGAAAAATTGTGGGGTAAAAACCCGGCCATGCATCAACATCGTCCACAAAACCAAATATCCATGGTTCGAAGATTCTTCTCTGCATTTTTAGTGTGGTGGTGGTGGAATTTATTACGAGCTGCTCAAACCAAATGAGACTATCACAGAGGATCTCTATCGACTTCAACTGATACGTTTAAGTCGAGCCCTAAAAGAAAAACGGCCGCTACATGAGGAAAGATACGATAAAGTGATTTTGTTACGTGACAATGCTCAGCCTCATGTAGCAAAACCAGTAAAACCTGTCTAGAAACACTTAAATGGGAAGTTTTAACTCACTCGCCGTATTCACCTGACAGCACCTTCTATTTTTCCCCTATTCCATTCGATGGAACAAGGCTTGGCTGAGCAGCGCTTTCATTCTTATGAAGATACTAAAGAATAGCTTGATTCGTGGATAGCCTCAAAAGACGATTCCGGCTCCGAACAGCGCATCGAACGGACGTCCCGCGCACCATGCACGACCGACGCCCGCCCGCTCACGGCACCTGCTGCCGCTTCGCTCTCGGCGTATCGCCGTCTCTGTTCGGTCGAGTACTCGCTACTCGACCTACGATTGACCAACCGCCGTTTTCACGGCGCCGCGTGTACACACACGTATTAATAGTCTGTTTTTCTGTTTCAGAATAACAGGCTAGCTCCGTTTTCAACCTCTCTCCAATAATAGCATCTTTTTCAAGGCGACACGTCTCAGTGCTTCTTTCCGAAGCCAACGTTTCTCCTATGGGGATACCTAACGGTGTCAACGAACCCTAGGAGTGAGGAGAGTGAATCTAGATTTCAACACCGACATGCTGACAGAGGACTCACCCTAGCGAAGATCCAGCGTTGTGCTAGGGTTTCCCCGACCCCGAACCCGCTCTGCCTCACTCTTTCCCTTTCCCCCCCCCCCCCCCTCATCACGGAATGAAATCCGTCAAGGACGTCCTTGCTTTCCTGAAGCAGCGGCGTCCTGCTGCTTTCTCGGATTTGATAGCGATGCAGTCCCCTGCATCGCTATCAATCGTCGCTTCATCGCTATTAGGTACAACCCTGTGTACCTAGGCACTAGCTGCAAAATATACTGAGTTTCTTGCCGGCTCTTCTCAGTATAACTTGCATTCCGAGCCGGTGGTAGTTTGCCGGAACCGCGACCGAGTTCCGGGATAATATTACGATAATAGGCACAAATTAGTACCACACAATGCGGTGCGCTTAACTTCATCTTGAACTCAGGTATGAAGTTAACCGCACCGTCACCTACACTTACACTGAACCCCGCCGGCGGGGACGGTGTCTAAGCTATCATCGCTTCTGCCCTAACAGGCGAAGCGCTTCCCCGACAGTCGCTCCCGCGACTGCCTGCGACGGTCCAAGCCGAGGCCCGGATTCACCCGATGTTCCCTCGCGCTAGTCACCCCTTCTTGCCTTTTGGCAACGGCTGAAGCGCTTTTCGCGCTCGCCATCTCGCCCAGTGAAGCTATAAAAGTCGTCAAGGCTAACAACGATCTCATGCAGAAAAAAAAGCCTCAAAAGACATATCGTTTTTCCGACGAGGAATACAGTTATTGCCAGAAATATGGGAGAAGGTGGTTTCTAGTGATGAACAATACTTTCATTGAAATGTTTTTTTACAAAATAAAAATTTTATTTAAAATATAAATTTTAAATAAAACTTTTATTTTGTAAAAAAAACAACGAGAACTTATTCAAGGTCCGATTACTGTGTATTTAGTATTGGGTATTTAACCCAGTATTTTGATCCAAGAGTCGTCGCAACGGGGGACCCCTTAGTATTTGTATTATATTGTTGCTGGTTATAATTCATAAACCTCTTCTGTTTGGCGCTCTCTCTTCTAGACTTACACATTCCGCATTCGCAGTTCAAAATTAGTTGAGGTTTCATTTTATTTACTTAGTGGGACCATTAGTGGTACCACTACCCGTAGTGGTGAATCGTTAACGATTTTATAGTCGACGCAAGGAGACCGTTTATCGTCAACAATAAACTATTTTATAAAACAGTCCAAATTTCGACTAGTTTATGTCATGAACGGGAACAACTCGGGAATATTAGGCCGCGTTCGGATCTCGCTCCTTCAAAAAAATAAGCACACAGCGATCAACACAACGCATGTCGTTCATTGTAAACCAGTTTATCAATACTAAACTAGTCTATACGTTCACGGTAAAGAAACAGTCTAAAAAACTGTTACACCACTAGGCCCCGACGCGACAACTCTTTAATCAAAATACTGGATGCCTATAATAAAGTTAGAAGGGCCAACAAACATAATTTTTTTATTTACTTTTTAAAAGTTTTGTGTCGGGTTTTTTAATTTTTAATTTAATTTTTATTTCAGACTGTTTAAATTATTTATTAGTAGACACGTAACGAACAAAGTTCCGTCTCCACGTTCACGTAAATACTTTTCGGGATGAAACACAAAAATGCAATAGAAGATTTTGCTTGCCAAAATCTGCTCATTCTCACTATCCTCGATCATCATCTATCTAACATATACTCATTGAGACCATTTTTATAAACGCAGAAATGCTATATCTGCTGTAATTTGTTAAGCAGTTAGGTATTAGACTACTCGATATTGGATAATCAGCTCAAGATGTCTTGGAAATACCATTAAAGTAACACAATTAGACAAGTGAAATTTGGTAAGAACCTTTTGTCAAGTAGGAAATAAGCTGATAATCTTCAAATTCCAGGACTAATCATCATAAATTATAGCTAAGAACCATCCCAATTACATCAGTTATTTAACAAAAACCCATCAAATTTTGTTGATTCATTTGAGAGCCACAAGGCCACAGTCAGACACACAGATACACAGGACATACACAGATACACAGGCGCACACATATACATAGGCGCACACATATACATAGGCGCACACATATACACAGGCGCACACATGTACACAGGCGCGCACACACACATGTACACAGGCGCGCGCACACACACACACACACACGCACACAGGCGCGCACACACACACATGTACACAGGCGCGTACACACACACACACACACGCAGGCGCGCGCGCACACACACGCACACAGGCGCGCGCACACATACGCACACACGCACACGCGCGCACAAGCACGCGCACGCACAAACGCGCACGCACAAGCACACGCACACGCACACGCACACCCGCACCCGCACACGCACACACGCGCACACACGCACACACACTAGAGAGAGACACACACACAGAGAGACACACACACAGAGAGACACACACACAGACAGAGACACACACGCACACACACACGCACGCACGCACGCACACACGCACACACAGACACACACACACACACACGCGCGCGCACGCACGCACGCACGCACACGCACGCACGCACGCTCACACACACACACACACACACACGCATACGCACGCACGCGCACACGCACACGCACGCACGCGCACACGCACCGCACGCACACGCACGCGCACGCGCGCGCACACACAGACACACACACACACACACACACACACACACACAAACAGACACACACACAAACAGACACACACACAAACAGATACACACACAAACAGACACACACACTCACAAACAGACACACACACACACACACACAAACAGACACACACACACACACACACAAACAGACACACACACACACACAAACAGACACACACACACACACAAACAGACAGACACACACACACACACACAAACAGACACACACACACAAACAGACACACACAAAACAGACACACACACACAAACAGACACACACACACAAACAGACACACACACACACACACAAACAGACACACATATACACACATGTTAAAAATATAACACCCCTCTTTATGCTATCTGGGGTAAAAAAAAGGTTAAAAATAACTTATTCCTTAGAAGAAATAACACATCAAGATAAGTATTTACATAAGAATTAGATGGGCTGCCATAGCCACCGCTACTAGGTGGGCTTGCTTTTTGCTACTTTCATAGCATTAAAAAAAAATTTTTTTTTTGTTTACTTTCATTAATTTGGTATCCTGAGTAGACTTCTTTTCTTTTGACTACTACAAAAACCAAAATTGACATTGAACAAATAAAGATGATTTCTAAGTTTTAGCTTGTAGGTGTTCAGTACAATCATAAAGAAACATATGTAACCTGTTTGAGAAGCAGGTATTCTATACAAAGTTTATCACAACTAAAAAATAGTAGTTCACTCTATATATTGAGTAGGATTTGTTTATAAACCTATTAAGTTGCAATATATTTATAACCTGCTTTGAACTCCATGATTAATATTGAAAATACACGCTCACACCGTAAGTGGAACTCCTAGAATTGCATGCAAGCCACAGTAATAAGTGTGTACAACATTCTGTGTTCCACAAGTGTTTTTGTTTAAAATATTGATTTTGTGCTTAATAACAGTTATAGGTGAGAAATAAATTAATACACAATTACCTGATTTATAACGTGATTGTCTCTACCCTGTGTATGGCTGAGAATCTGAACTGCATTTGTCACAATAGGATCATCACTGTCGGCAAACCATACAGGTGGTGTGTTGGGGTATGTCTCCTAGTCACAAAGACAAAATAGAAAAAAAATTATATTGTATACAACTGTTGTCATGATTCTTGATACATCATCAGCCCATAGAAGTCCAAACAGACTGTCCACAAAAAAGAAGGGATTTACCATATTCTCCACGGTTGGCAGGCAACTCAGAAGTCTCAATATATTTTAATTGAATAACAGGATAACATTACTGTCCACTATCCTGATACATACATTTCTTAGTTGGTTCTCACTGCATCGATGCAAAAATGGAAAAATGAAAAGCAAAAATGGAAGGATGCTATTATTATGCTAGCACCATATAGCAGATTACTGATCATATATGCACAAATGCAATGTTTTTAGTACCTTTATTTAGTAGCCTATTATTTTAATGAAATTTTACTACATGATCTGGCTAGGAGCACTAATGTTTTTATATTTATTGTATTTGTAAGAATGGATTGGATTAAAAACACCCACCAAGCATGAATATTATGATAATCCCCCTCCCCCTTAATATGAAAGCTAAATCTAGCAATGAATTTAAGACCATAAATTATTAGTTGTTATAGATGGAGTCTGTAAATGACTTACTGTATATTCTTTTCGACTTTCAACAGACACACAAATTAAAATGTATGAAACAAATTGATGACAGCAGAAATAAAATTAATGTGGTAAATCAAACTTTTTATTCTTAAATAAATTGTGTATAAATAAAAATATATAGGGCCATAACTAAACATTACACACTAAGTGTATTTATTGATGAGTTATAAATTTTAATATCATTATTGTATCAAAATCTAATTAGTATTATTTACTGCTTATGTCAATTGTCCTGTTTTCTTTAGCATAGCACTAACCAAACAGGAAAATTTAGATAGAAGGGCAAACTGTAATGTAAGACTGAATTATTACAGGGAAGTCCAAGTGTACAAAATAGATGACAAGTAAGAATGATACTGATAACATGCAAACACAGTTTAGTGTGTCAATAGATATGTTTACATTGACATAAACATAGTAATCAGGGTAATTCAAAATTAATTGCACAAACTCATAGACATAAAAAGGTGTGAGCATATTCCAAGCATGTAAGAACCATTCAATTTTAAACATTTGGGACCAAATACATTTGATGTGACAAAAACAGGAGTAAAAATTAACAAACAGCCTTTGTCCCAAAAACGAGGTTAAATACCGTTATCTAAACAAAACAGACGTTACTCTCTCTTTCTGTAGCTGTAATATTTCACTAATACTAAATGACATTCTACAGTAGAAATGATCGATAGAAAAACTCGTCACAGCCTCGTGTGCGTCAGATACGTAATTCCGAAACAAAACAAAAAATGCATAAAGCCTGAATGTTTTGTAAATAATCCAGTCAGAAACGTGATGTTTGAACGGGGAAATGTACATTTACTTCCGTAAACTTTTTGTTGACAGCCCTGCCCTCATAAACAACGACCCTTTGTCCCAAAGAAAGCTAATCAATAAACGCACCCATAACACATTACCATTTATAATACGTGTGTAATTAGTTCAAATATGATACTTACAGTAATATTAGCGTGAATTTCATATTTCTTTCCAGTTTTGCCAACGAACCTGCAGGTCAGTTCGTCGACACTAGCTGACATTATCTGAAACCGTTCATGGTTTTTTGGAAATACTTGTTCTAAAGTTTTGATTTCTAACTTAAGTGTATTTAAGCAAGCCATTAGTGTTTGAGACACTAATTCTAAACTAACTAATTGTTATCCACAAAAAAATACATGAGAACTGTTTTCACATTCACTCCACAGCCGAGCAAAATGGCGGACCGTAATGGTGGATTTAATAAATATAGCAAGCATGTCTCCGTAAATATAGATACTCTGTGGTTTAATGCGCCTAGTATTTTGCCACAGACTACATAGAGGAATGTAGTTATGCGATAACTTTATACTTAAAAATTAGCTTACTTTTCTTCTTTCGTTCCCACGCGGAACTATATTACTTCTATCTCCAGTCCATATTCGTCCCCACTATAGTGGCACGGACCTCTCCTTAATATGAAAGGGATTAGGCCGTATTTTGACACGTTGCCCTAATGCGGTCGGTAGACTTTGTACATCCAAGCAAGCATGCAGATTTTCTAGTGAATTTTCTTTTCCATCGAGTACATTGGTGTCTAAAATATAAACCGTACATGAATTTAATATGATTTAATGGTACAAGATCATAATTGAATGTACGATCTTTTGATCGAAAGTCCTGTCCGTAGCATCGTAGACAACCAATGTGTATACATAATACTCTACTGTATTACCTACTATATTACTATGTATAATATAGTATATTACTATATTATTTATATGCCGTTATACATAGTATTATATTACTCACTATAGATAGATAAATTATATTATTAATAAATATAATATGTGACATGAGATTATATAAGATAGGAATAATAAATTACGTAAAGATCATTGTCGATGCATTTAAAAATATTGTGCACTGATGATAGTTTACAAGTTGCAGAAAAAATGCAAGACATTTTTAATCTTACTACAAATTATTTTACTTTTATGATCTGTGGAGAAAATTAAATTCTATCATACATATGTACACAACTCTCAGAATAATTGCATAGTCTCTATTCTGAGATGTATGTGACCTTCATTTCCTTAGTGACTACATCTTACTTAAATTCCTGTTCAAGTACTTTGGATTGATCGCATATTATGTAGAGTAACATATATATGGACACAATCGATGGCAGATGCGTGTAGTAAAAATTTAATAAGTAATTACAGGTTACAGGCCAAACTTGTTGACCAGTAAGGAGTTATGTTAAACTATAATAACAATATAATAATTATTTTGGACGCTTTTCACACACATTGATCTAGTTTCAAACTAGGATTCCNCGTAGAGTAACATATATATAGACACAATCGATGGCAGATGCGTGTAGTAAAAATTTAATAAGTAATTACAGGTTACAGGCCAAACTTGTTGACCAGTAAGGAGTTATGTTAAGCTATAATAACAATATAATAATTATTTTGGACGCTTTTCACACACATTGATCTAGTTTCAAACTAGGATTCCTTGTATCTTGGGTACTAAACAACGATATACATACTTATATAAATAAAAACTATACATAAATAGATAAATACATCCATGACTCGGATACAATCATTTGTGCTCATCACACAAAGTTTATCCTTACCAGGATTGTTCTGTGGTCAATGCTGAGTCTGTATCTAATCTACACAGTCATACACTCAGATCTCAGAATAATGTATTGAGAATATTGAGATTCAGATAGAGTGCGCGCAGTAACTCTGCGCGCGGTCGAAATTGGAACTAACCGAGCGCCGCCATGTTGTCGTTATGTCAGGTGTCTTTAAGGGTGTGCAGTTTTCCAAGTTTTTGTTCGTTTTTTAAGTAAATATTCGCCATCATCATGCCGAATGTGATTAAAAGTGCTGGCAGGAATATTATTTTAAAGGTCAAACGTGTTTGTGAAGAAGAACGACATCGTAACGGGCCTGTGTCGCTTATTTGACAGATAATTTTAGGGTTGCCAGAGCATTCAAATTACCCATATTCAGTGGGTATAATTAATATTTAGTAATGTAATTATGTATCTGTACAATTGATTATTTTCATTTTGTTTTAGGCGTTTCCGAACGCACCATCACCTAAATAACTCGAGAGGTAATGAGACAGTAACTTCATCTTTTAAAATTGCGACACCGGGCAAGAAAAGGAATC
>WUAW01010653.1:4509-17443 GCA_017165845.1 Thaumetopoea pityocampa
TAGTCATTTATCAATTTCAGCTCAAGTAATCAATATAATGCCATCGTTTAATTGAAGATTGTCATCTAAAACTACTATTTTTCTTATTTTATTCTATAAATTTCTAGAATTTTCACAGAGAAGTAGAAATCTATCCACATTCAGATATAAGCAAGAAGCATTGTAATCCTCTACCCAACATTACACTGATATAGTACTACTGATGGTTTCTGTATCCGCAGTAATCATAGACATTACTAGGTTTTTCTCGCGGCTCCGCTCGCCTGAATGTCAGTTTTCCGCTACATGCGAAATCTCAAAACAATCATAGATTTATATAAAAAAAAATCCTTTGAACCACTTTTACTTGAGCTCTCATATACCTTAACGGGGGCTAATAAAACAGGGATCAATCTTCAATTCTACTGAACCGATTTTGATGAAACATGCCGCTTGCCGATGCCTTTAAGACTGTAATAGTTTGATCAAAATCTGCCTGCTGGTTTTTGTGTGAAGCTCGAACAAACAAGCAAACAAAATTCGATGGTTTTGGTTTCAGAAGCCCTTAATTAGTCGATCTGAGTAGTTTTTTTTTTAACATCTTTGATCAAAAAAATACATTAACAATTTTATTAATAGTATAGAATCTATAGTTATTGCAGATGACTGTCAGGCAGGTTGTGACAACGGACTGCAGCTTAATCTAACGTTGCCTTTGTAATTCTGCGAGGTGACTATCGCTACAAGGGCTACTGTAATTATTATTGCAAACGAAACTGCGGAATTCGGCTAGTACATAATAAATGCAAAAAAGAGCAAATCTCACTTGGCGATAACGGTGGTGATTGGCGAGGAGAAGCTTGCAAGATACTTGGTAGCCGGCTTATGAGCGCGATTCAGTCGATCTCTGAGCTCATGTTCTAACTCGTTGAAGTGACGCAACGTTACCCTAGCGTACAGGGACCACGTGCGCAGTCCCAGAGACGCGGGCGACCGCTTTATTAACTGGAAATGATGTGATAAGTGGGTTAACGTCGTACTGGAATATTACATTTAACTTAAAATAACATCACTCCGTTTCTTTTCGTATGTGCCACAATGGATCGAGGAACGTACCATGATAATAGGCCGCAGAATTATTTCCACTCTACAAGACATCTACCAAATATGCAGATTAAAGCCCCTTTTATGAAATAGGGCTATATCAGAAATGTGAAATTACTCAATTTGATATGAAAATAACTCAATGAAGATAGCTCTACAAAAGCAAGGCACGCTATATCTCATTTTATTCTTTTTCTACCAGGCATTATTAATTATACTTTTACTTTCAATAAACCTGGAAAACTTCCAACTAAAATTACTTTTTCAATTTTATTTTGATTTAAATGTACACGATTTTCAATATCCTGCTTGGTAGTGACTCCATTTATTCTAAAATGTCTCAAGACTTCTTCATTTATTCGACAAAAACACCTAAACCTACCACAGATATTTATTGATCCTTAAAACAAAATAACTCGACATTAACTTTATAATAAGAAGCTAATTATATAGGACCATAAGCAATGATCATGAAGAGATTGCTTATTTAGTGGTTGGCATTTGAGCGGATCTTTAAGTAGCGGTTAACAGGACTGGGTCTTAGATGTTGGTCTGGGTCTTGAGGACCTGTTCTCTTCCGTGATTCCAAAAGCAGATAAAAAGTGGGCCTCTATTGATGTCTGAATGACATCGCAGGGATTGTAGGGACTAAGGGGATAATGTCAGATGGCAATCGGTAATTATCGGTCAGCTTGCCCCACAGTCACTCCTCTGTAACAAAAGTACACTTGACTTACGTCAAATAGACGGGAAAAATACGGTCATAAACAAAAAACGTACCTCAGCATAATTGAAGAAGAAGTACAAAATCTGCCAGGCTTGTATAAGAGGTGCAAGTAGCAAATTCACCAGTGCGAGCCAAAGTATTTGTTTCTGTAACTGACGAGCCAGTATCATTCGTTTAGAATGGTCCTTATAACACTCGCGTAGCTGCCAGCAATTTTCCCAAGGACTCCATGGACTAGCTATTGAGGAAAAAAAACTGATCAGCCTCATCCAATATAAAATCGTGAATACAATAAATGGTCAAGTGATGTAAAATTTTATATTATTAATATTGTATATCTCCGCAGATATGGAATCTTATTCTGGGATCCTTAGACAGGACTGAATTTCAAGAAGTATATAAGCTCAACCTTTGTATCGGCAATAAAACAAAGAGAACAAAGTAATCTGAATTTGTCTAATTAATATGATTTTTTATCTATTGAAATGTAAGAAAGCGACCTCAAAATTCAAGAAGTGAAATTATATAAGACCTTCAGACATGGTGGTCAGCTAATATGTTATAAGCTAAACAATATGTTTGGCTACTCAACAGCAGTCAGTGAACATGTGGCGTAGATTTTACTTAGATTAATACAGTCCAGAATATTTTAAAAGCTAAATGTGAAGACCAGAATGAAAATCACTAATGTCAAACTTAATAGTGTTAATTTATGATAATCACATAAATTGTGTGTGTTTTAAGATTACCATTATATGAATCGTAAACTTTGTATATATTTTATAATATATATAAAGTTATAATTTTGATTTATTGATTACAATATTTTACAATAATCCTTACTCCATTCATACACATACATACACACACTCACGCCCTTTTCCCTGGCTCTCCGGCGGGGAATCGAACCCCGGTCGCCTTACAGGCGGGTATACTAACCACTATACTACCGAAGAATTGGGGTAGGTAGAGACCACTTCTTTCCACTTGCTACGAGCAAGATGGATAGCCGTAGCCCACTTTTCGCCCCCGCGGGAAACGAGACGTGTCGGGTCCATTACTCCATTCCCATTGCTAAATATCACTATTTTAAATATATGAAAAATATAATTTGTTTAGCATACATTAAAAAGAATTGTACTTACAAAAGAGTAAAAATTCTAAGTTCCATTTCAGACCTCTTGATAAATAATGAAAATTACCAATAAATGGTACACGAATTTGTAGAGGGAGTAAATTTTTGTTCACCATTGCCACCATGTAGTTAGTAATCCTGCAAAAAAAAAATCAAAAGAAACAATTAAGTCTTTGAGGAATTTCAGATCACAATACGTTAACAAGTAGAATTGGTTTGAATAATGAATGCTGTCACAATGAATCATAGATTTTTATTTTTGAAGTGAACACATCAAACTATGTATATATGTCTACTGGTTAAAATACAAGTCAGCATAATTAAAGCATAATTCACATCAAATGACAAAACAATGAAAGAATCAGCAACTCAAGGATTCATCCATGCCAATCAATCATATTTACTGTCAACATTGAAAACGTGGGATTTATGGAAACCATTGTCATTACAAATAGAAAAGAGTGGTATGCAAACTGTCTCATTGCGGACGTTAGATGCATGTGTGCTCCTTACTGTGAATAGTTTATAAGCTTTTGATGCGGAAAAATACCTATTCGCTTTTTCAGGGCTTATGAATGATCTCGTACGACCAGTATCTAACATAAATTTTCCTTCAATTTCAGGGATGCAAATATACGGAAGTCGTAGACTCGCATCATAATTCAATTCTATCATTTCGCATTTATGAGTAGTTATATAAAAATTTTGTACGTCATCGTTATTTTTTTCTTCATTAGTCACGGATGGAGTACTAACGTATTCTAAATTTGGTGGTTAATTATCCTGTGTTCGTTCTGTGTGCACATAATCCTCTTTAGTAGTCATCGCCGCATAGTCATGGTCGTAATTTGTTGTCATGTAAGGCGTATAGTAGTAGTAGTCATAATAAGTAAGGTCATAATAACCGTGTAGAGCTTCTTCGGTTAATGAATTTAATTTTTTTATCGGAAAAGCTTGATTCTGTTTAGGCTGCGCAGGGGCTGTTCTCATGGTGACATCATTAGAAAAGATTTGTTGACAATATCCAAAGGATTGGGGTGGTTTATAGCCAAATTGTCCTGGTTGTGGCTTAAAACCAAATTGTTTATACCTAAACTGAGGTCGAAAGCCAAGCTGGGGATTAGGTAAATTTGGACGTAATAAATTTTGATTCGGAATGCCGAATTTAAATTGGTTTTGGAAAGCAGGCTGTTTAAAAGTATTCTGCAGAAAACGTGAAGCATGCGGTTGTGACGTAGAATGTTGTAGTCTACTGTTTTGTAATAATTTACTGCGCAAATTATATTGTTCCTGAAAGTTTAATTCTTCAAGAACGATTTCTAAAGCTACTTCTAAATTATCCGGGTTTTTCAATCTAACAATTAGAACCATATTTTCTGACAAATTATATAGGAAAATTTTAATGCGATATTATTATAAATCACACGTTTAAATTGCAATAAAATTGCACGAGTATCCTGGATGCAACTACAATATTCTAAATAAGATTCATTGGGCTTAATTTTGAGTGATTCTAATTCCAGAGCTACACATTTTATCTTCTGAGGTTACCGAAATGTTGGACCAACAAACATTTTAACTCCGTGTATGTCTCGTAATCGCCACGTTCACTGACAAGGGCGGCTGCTTTGCCTTTTAATTTACTGGTGATATATTGCATCAAGAATTCGTTACGTTCTACAGTACCATGATATTTTTCGATTACATATTGACATTTTCTTAAAAATAAACTTAATAATTTCGTTTCACCATTAAATTCCAGTATTACTACATACTCTACTACATACTCGAACAATTCTTTAGGTATTTTTAATTACGAGAATTGCAATAGCGCGCGCGCTGGCACAGCAGCGGCCTCGGGATCGCAGTGTAATGTTATATGGTAGAGCCATAATTATATAACAAAAGATAGGATAGAAAAAATAATAAAATTAAATCTAACAAATATGTAAAATTATAAGTGGAAATATGTAAAATTTATAAAATACAAAAAATATAAAAATTAAAGTACAAAAGTAAAACGTAATAGAAAGATATTATTATTATTTCTAATACATTTTTTTAATTTAAGAACACCGTTAAATATTTAAGATTCTATTAAATATATTTGATCCTAGAATATGGTGGATATACTAGTGTCGATATGTATTTGAATGATTTTATTTCTAATACATACACTTTTAATTTTAAACACCGTTAATCTAAGATTTTATTAGATAAATCCAATTTTAGTATTTGGTGTAGGAAAGTGGAGAGGAAGGAAGTAGAATGTTACTCACTGCCCGACCGCCGACACTTTCATTTCTGCTCACCCTGTACTTATCTATTTGGTTCAAGGATTGCTGCTCGATAGAGTATTGGCTGATTTTAAGACAAAAACTCTACTATACGTTACCACTCGCGGTGTCCACGCTTTTCCAGATTCGACTTGCGGACGCGATAGCAACAGCCAGCAATCCTACCGGCCGAGCGAGTTAAGTTTTCGGGAGCGCGTTAGAGCTTTTTAAAAAGGATTTAATTTACGGAGCAAAATTTATTAAGATTTAACACTAGTAGAGTCGATTTGAAACTAACTTATCCTTAATTAATATTACAATATGTGGAGAGGCGTTATGCTTACGTCATGTCGCCGGTTCCCGGTGTGCGGGCTTGATAACGGAGGGCGACAGACACTACGTCAGCGGTTCTGCTCTATCTTAGAATGTAACTAGATATTGTAGTAATGCAACACGACAACAATAATACTTGATGGACAAAAGAAAATAACAAATAAATTCACTTCCAATTATATTAAAAAACTAATTCTAATTACAATTTATCAAAAATTAAATATAATTATTGTAATAATGTTTTTAATTATTACAATTTCTTTCATTATTTATTTCGATTTGAACTATCACAAATATTATCCAAATTAGTTCTTTTATATTTCACCATGAGTAGCATAGCTGTCTTGGTATCATTTATCGTCAGTAGTAGGAAAAGCGAAATTTTAATTTTAATCATATTATATTTCAAAGTAAACCTAGAGGTACAGGCGTCAACCTGACGCTAGAAGTCTTATTCAGAAAATTATGAAATTTAAAGGTAGTTACCATAGAAAATAGACTTGTGTCATGGAAAAATATTTACCTTAATATTCTATGGTATATATCAAGTTCGTTGATTTCTTGTTTATGTACACACATGTGATGTTCAGGTTGCGCCTCCCTTACTCTATCCTGTATTGTGGACCAGTTGATCCAAATTAAATCACTCTGGAAAAATTATATGTATTTGATTATACCAGTAGTCTTAACAAAAAATATAATAATATTTAATTACTAGCTTTTGCCCGCGGCCCGCCCGCGTAATTGTTGGTTTTCTGCTACATGAGAAATCCCAACACAATCATACATTTATATAAAAAACCTAAGTACCACTTTTACTTGACCTCTCATACCTTAATGGCGGCTACTAAAACAGGGATCAAACTGTATCTTCCATTCAACTGGGCCAATTTTGATGAAACATGCCGCATTATTTATGTCAGAATAGTACCTTTAAGACAGTAATAGTTAACTAAAATCTACCCGCTGGTTTGTACATGAAGCCCGAACAAACAAATAAACATCGACGGTTTTGTTTTTAGAAGCCCTTAATTAGTCGTTCTGAGTACTTTATTTTTAAATATCTTTGATTTCTGACATTTGATAATATTATAATATTAAAAAGATTTAATAACTGAGTTCTAACTATGAATAAAAATATGATTACAATGATGATCAAGTGTACTAAATTTACCTAGATTAGTACTAAATCATGATAAATATGCAGTTTATCACTCCAAAAAAACATTGTTACATTTATGTCACTGTTATTATAAATAACTTCAATCACTTACATCCATTCATTCCAGAAGGGGTAGGCATAAGTAGTTAACCCCTTAACGCACAGATTTTTTTCAGATTTTTTTAAAAAGACCGTCCAAAAAATACAATTTTGTTTATGTAAAAATACGCACTTTAGAACCTTAGTTCCCAAAGTGGTCCAGGTGGACTCCCAGAAGTTCAAGGGCAATTCGACGGGGGTCTACGTTGGCGTATGCAAATTTCCATAGACCTAATCTTCACATTTTTTGTTGAGTTTTGGGAATATGGTAGAAATGTAGCTATGGTAGCAGGGGGTCCACCGGAACCAGCTAAATTTTGAAAGTGGTCTATGAGAAAAAAATGTCTGGGAACCTCTGCTTTAGAATATTGTCTTCGCAAAAAATAATTTTCGATTACATTCGAATGTGAAAAATTATAGCGGAATAAAATACAACGCCGCTCAAATTATCTCAAGTGTGCACAGTTTGGCCTGTTTAGCGCGCTCGAATTAAGTCGAGCGTACAAGGGTTTAATATAGCCACATTTTGTCAAGACGTATCTAATCCAGTGAGACAAGAGGTGAGAATATCACCACACTGGCGTGCATAACACCATACAAATTTGGTTTCCCGATGGTATGTTCCTTCACCAAATCGTAACATTATATGACAATCATACAAATTTGATCTACACATAGATTTAAAAAAAAATTAGAAGTGCAATATTTAATTCTTAAAGTAATTTTGCTAATGAATATAATAAAACTTACCTCATTAATCTTTAAAGCATTATTGTAAAATAATTTTGTGTCATAAGCATGATATAAATGGTATATTGACAACACTAATCTCATTAACCAAATAACTGCACATAGCACAATGAGACACCACCTAAACGAAAAATAATATAACTATATCATAAAACACAGAGACATACTACATCAGAGAGATGCTACATTAGTATGATCTAAAAAATTTTATAACCTGACTTGCCAAGATATGATTATTAACTTTTTACCAAGATGTTGAGGCTAGTACATACACCTCCTCTATTAGTGGCTAATGTATCCCTCAACAGATTCCCGTGGCATCCACTGGACTAAGTAGATATTAAATGGGCCCATCGCAGCAAATATCCCTCAACAGATTCCTTTGGCATCCAATGGATTAAGTAAATATTAAATGGGCCCATCGCAGCGAATATCCCTCAACAGATTCCTGTGGCATCCACTGGATTAAGTAAATATTAAATGGGCCCATCGCAGCAAATATCCCTCAACAGATTCTTGTGGCATCCACTGGATTAAGTACGTATTAAATGGGCCCATCGCAGCGAATATCCCTCAACAGATTCCTGTGGCATCCACTGGATTACGTAAATATTAAATAGGCCCATCGCAGCAAAATTTACCTTTTTTTATATTGACTATCAATTTAATTATTCTCATTATAATCTTCATCAATCCATAGAAATACAGAATTTAACATGGTCATTCTGCATAAAAGGGAAGGATCAATGATTGGCAGGGGCCTTAGTGATCACATTAGTAATAAGTTTAATTACAAAGTATTGCTGCTGCCAATGAACTGATGCATCCCTCAACTGATTCTGACAGCCTACATGGGAAGAGATGGTTTATACTCATACCATACACACATATCAAAACAGGTCCCAAGGCCTATATAAAATCAATTTACTGGATCTAGGGTTGCAGCATCATCCTACATAAATTTTAAACTAACAAAAAAGGGCAACCAAGTATTGTAATAATTTGCAACCTAATATAAGCAATAACAGTTATGTTCTATACATTATGAGTTGATATTTCTGGGCTGATGATGTATGATGATTTGTTTTACTAATGAAAATGTCTTGTAAATAAAATGTTAACTCGTGATTTTAAGAACAAAATTTCACAGCATAATCTAAAATGTTTGTGCTCTATACACTATGAGTTGATATTTCTGGGCTGATAATGTATAGTGACTTGTCTTACTAATGAAAATGTCTTGTATATAAAATCTTAACTCATGATTTCAAGAAAAAAATTTCACAGCATAATCTAAAATGTTAATTAAGTATTAATATTTTACGTTATCAAATTAATAATTACATTATTCTCATAAGGTAAGCCATAGAATTGTAGAGAGTAAACATTTATATTTTGATATGTTTTTTAGTCTTTTTACACATATTGATTTCACCCCAAACTAAGATACCTTTGTAGATAGTAATACACTCACGTTATATACTTATATTGCTAAATGCCTGATCTCAGGTACAAATATTCACGTTCATCAGACAGTTCAATCATTCAAACTCGAGATGCATATTTGCACTGCAAACCATGCAAACAACACTTTGTGCCACATGATAGTTTTATCTACCTAGCTGGAACTGCTCGACTATTTTTAGAAACTAAAATATATTCTGCATCTGAGTTTTATAGTTTATTTGCTTTTAATTTCTTTAAGTTTACAACACCTTTATATAATTTGTTTTATCTGTAAAGGTCACAAAAGTAACTGAATCAGTGTCAAAGTTAGCTGTTCTAGTTTTAGTTTAGGCTCAAAATCAAGATCATTATCATCTGATGAAAAGTTACCTGTAAACATTACTGGTCATAACAATCTTGAGTAATCATCATCTCAGCACAAAGAGGTCCACTGCTGAACATAGGCCTCCCCCAAAGATTTCCAGAAAGATCGGTCTTACGCTGCCTTCATCCAGCAGCCTCACGCAACCTTAGCCAGGTCATCAGTCCACCTTGTGTAAGGCCTGCCCACGCTTCGCTTTCCAGTTCGTGGCCGCCACTCCAACACCTTGCGGCCCCAACGGCCATGTAGTATATGTAATAATGTAGTATTGAAATGCAAGGGAGGGTTTTTTGCGGAAAAATCTGTTTAAAATATGAATGGCTCTTTTAATGTAAATGGTTGATATTTCTTGAATTTTGTTTTCTTCTTGATCTATGTGTATTAGTAAATATTTATTTTAATTAATAATTAAACCTCTTGCTTTGTATTTTAAGTTTTATTTCATTTTCCTACTTTGATGTAGGTGGTCTCAAACTTTTAGGGGGTAGTGTATATGTCAAAAAAAGTAATGATGCAGTTTCACTTGTATTTTACTTAAATAAAAACTATTCTGGGAAAATATCGTTAGCATAGGTAGAGAACCAAACTAACTGACATTTGGTTAAATGGCAGTTATTTAGTTCTCCACCTACACCAATGATATTACCTATGTTTTGATAGTCTATGAGATTTAATCAGTTGTACATACACTAACACATCATTATCATCATCATCATCAGCCCATGATCATCAGTGCATGATCATCAGCCTGATGGACTTTCCAGTACAGTTGGGCCTGCTCCAATACTAAGGTGCTCAAATGTATATGTAATTATATAAATAAATGAAAAATAGAGCCTTACCATTTCCATGATATACGTTCCACACAGACTGTCGTTGAGTATATTACATCATTTATACTAAGTTTCTCACTTCTGTTGGTAGTCGGATCATTTCTGAATAACTTTGGATAATTGACACAGTGTACCAAAAATGTGGAAAACCACACAATAAAAATAAACTGAAGTAAATAAAAGAGATCAGACATTATCATTGGATAGAACCCACCCCTTACATAATATCTGTACATTCTTGTAAAAAACGAATCCAAATCTTCTATGTGTGTCCAACCATCTAAAACAATGATATGTATCAAGGTAATAGTAATTGTGAACAACAATAAATTGAATAGTAAATATAGTATGTTTACAAATTAATTGAAAATTATATTGATAATAAAAATCATCCCTCGTGGCCTTGAATAAATAAACACGACGCATGTTGCGCCAGAGAGGTTAGTCATTTACACAAAGGAAGAGTACAATAGAACACACAGTTGTGTTATTGCTCACCTTTGTTTTTGGGGACTCTGTGTATGATAACATTGGTGGCATCCTCATGTTCATGGTCCACGGTGATCATGGTTGGAGCAGCATTTGTTGACTCCGCTAGCCCACCAAGAGGCGGAGTTAATTCGTTCTTTAATGAGCTGTACGTCACATCACGTCTAGAGTGAGCCATCTTTATTTCACAATAACACCTAACAACACAACACTTCTTCGCCTAATAGAAATTTACAAATTCTTGAACCTGTCCCAAAAATACGGAAAATTCATATACAATATCATAATTCGAAAAATGGTGTATAGGGATTTATATTATTGTAAACTGTGATTATTTTAACAGCAATATTGTAAAACGTTCCTTAAGAATAAAATTAGCTAATTTCAAAGATACCAGGAATTTTGTACGTCTAACAATAAAGATTGAACTTCACAAAGTGATAATGACGAAAATAAACCATGAGTGACAGTCAAATTTTAATTTTCAAACAATCATTTCATTTTACGCAGCATATTTGAACGCGTTGAAAATTATTGTTACGGTCTAGTTGTATATAAGAAAATCTTAGAAAAACATTGTTTATTCTCAAGATTGAATTGATTTAACTTCAAAAAGAATTTTAAGTACATTGTTTTTCAGTACTGTACAGTGATTGATTAAGTACAAAATAATTTTATAATCAATAAAACAGCGCTTATTTTTTTTAGGTATAGGAAATGAATGTTGCCAGCTTTACGCTTATACCACCTCAGCAATGGAGCAATATGAGAGACTGCAATATTCTACGCCACAATATTACCATGACCATGGCTACTATACCTCTTAACAATGGTTTAAGTTCTAATTGGAAAGATTTTTTTATTAATTTTTAATTAGTTATATAAAGGTACATAATATTGATGTAATAGAATTGTTTGCACACACGGACATGAACATACGTTGGATGTCTTAAATACGTTCACGATTTCACTGTTATATTACACTAGTAATTCCCAGAAGAGCGCTCAAAGGAGCGAAGCACAAGATACAGTCCAAAAGTGGTCGAGAATCGAAATTGTAACCAAATTGACATACGTAGTCGGTCCCATAATGAACTGGCCTGATATTGTTCTACGCAACTTGTCAGTTGATGTTATGTTGCATCGAATAGCACATTTATCGTGTAATTTATATACGAACACGCATCGACATGAAAAGCTTAGTCTCAGTTTAACAGTGGTTTGAACAACAAGAGTCGCGTATTTTTTCAAAATGTCGGAAATCGAGTACCGAAGCGTCATAAAGTTTCTGTTTAAAGAAGGCTTGTCCTCCGCCCAAATAAAAGAACGATTAGATGGTGTGTTTGAGGAGTCTATCCTCTCTTATAGCACAGTGAAAATTGGGTGAGAGTTTCGCCTCGGGTGAAAAATCGTCGAAGATATCGGCCATGACGGTCGACCCGTAGAAGTGCTCACTCCAGAAACTATTGCTCTAATCGAAGAGGAGGTTTTAAGTGACCGCCGTTTGAAGATTAGAGAATTTGCAGATAGACTTGGGCTCTCTGCAAGTACCATCCATCGTGCAATCTGTGAACATTTTCATATGAAAAAAGTCAATGCAAGATGGGTTCCGAAACTTCTTTCAGCTGTTCAGAGACAGGAGAGAGTGCGTTGTGCTTCTGAGTATTTGGATCTTTGTGAAGAAAACCCAAAGAATCTGATCGCCTGGTAATGAAACTATGGTCTTGTATTATGATCCAGAAAGTAAGCGCGAGTCGATGGAATGGCGTTATAAGGATGAAAACCCACCCAGAAAGGCAAAGGTGCAAAAACACTCATGTGCACAATCTTTTGGGATTTCCAAGGTGTTTTGATGGTGGATATTAAAGAACGCAATACAGTCGTAAATGGCGAATATTATGCCTCATTAATATATAAATTGCGAGACATAATAAAGGAGAAGCGCAGAGGCAAGCTGTCTAAAGCGTCCTGTTGCTTCACGACAACACCCCAGTTCGCACTGCCGGTGTTTCGTAGGATGCAGTTCGTCAATGCGGGTTCGCGGAACTGGAACATCCGCCTTATAGTCCTGACATGGCCCCGTCCGATTATTATTTATTTCCAAATTCAAACCGGGACTTAAGCGGAAGAAAAGTTTCAAGCGATGATGAGTTGCAGGCGGCCGTCTTCAGTCATTTTGAAGACAAGGATTGTGCTTACTTTTATAAAGGCCTAGAGAT
>WUAW01010663.1:2154-14252 GCA_017165845.1 Thaumetopoea pityocampa
TTAGTTAAAGGTCGAAGTGTTGATGAAGTCGTTAATGATTATGTTGGGATATCACTAGTTATAGGTCGAAGTGTTGATGAAGTCGTTAATGATTATGTTGGGATATCACTAGTTATAGGTCGAAGTGTTGCATTAGCGGCTGTATCGAAATTAGTAAAAGCTTACGGCCATTAGGATGTTATGTCTTCGATGGTTGATGTTAGTTTGATGTTGTATATACACTTGATTTTATATCATAACTTCGTTGTCAAAGAATGCAAGCATTGACGTGATTATTTTTTAATATCTACGTAACCCCAAGTGAAACAGGATATATAGAAAGTGTTGACAAAAACAGTAAAATTGAGCAGTCTATCTCCCCGCATGAATGTTTATTTTCCGCAACATAGGAAATCCCGACACAATCATAGATTTATATAAAAAACCTAAACCACTTTTACTTGTCCTCTCGTACCTTAGCGGCGGCTACTAAAACAGGGATCATGCTCTATCTTCAATTCTACTGGACTGATTTTGATGAAACATGCCGCATTAAATAACTCGGAATAGTACCTTTAAAACTGTACCAGTATAACTAAAACTAGTCGCTGGTTTTTACGTGAAGCTAACAAACAAATAAACAAACAGACGGATTCGGTTTCAAAAGCCCTTAATTAGTCGATTTGAGTAGTTTGTATTTAAATATCTTTGATTTTTGAAAATTTAACATTATACTATTTTATAATAGTATAGATNTTTATTTTTTAATATCTACGTAACCCCAAGTGAAACAGGATATATAGAAAGTGTTGACAAAAACAGTAAAATTGAGCAGTCTATCTCCCCGCATGAATGTTTATTTTCCGCAACATAGGAAATCCCGACACAATCATAGATTTATATAAAAAACCTAAACCACTTTTACTTGTCCTCTCGTACCTTAGCGGCGGCTACTAAAACAGGGATCATGCTCTATCTTCAATTCTACTGAACTGATTTTGATGAAACATGCCGCATTAAATAACTCGGAATAGTACCTTTAAAACTGTACCAGTATAACTAAAACTAGTCGCTGGTTTTTACGTGAAGCTAACAAACAAATAAACAAACAGACGGATTCGGTTTCAAAAGCCCTTAATTAGTCGATCTGAGTAGTTTGTATTTAAATATCTTTGATTTTTGAAAATTTAACATTATACTATTTTATAATAGTATAGATAGATATCAAACTAGTAACACTAATCAAGTTAACAAATTATTATATGATACATTCAATAGATACGCATATTATTATTTGTTTTATGCGGCATCTATCCTAATTTTATAAAAGTCAAGTAAAAGTTTGTAAAGCTTTTTCATCATTCAGGCGGGCGAAGCCGCGAGCAAAAGTTAGTAAATTATAAAGTACTCGATCAAAGTATAGTTACACTCCTTCAGATACATCATTTAATCGCGAAAAGAAACTTGAAATCAAATTTTGATCTGCAATTTCTTGAGCATACATTCAATATATTATAGCGTTTGTACGGGCCCAAAACTCCACTTTATACACCTACTTGGTGATATATCAATAACTCACGGTGCTTGTAAATAAAATATTTCCGAGTATGTGCCGTTCGGGCACAGTTTATATCTGTTTGGCAATAAGTCGAGTTTTCAATAGCACCGTCTGGCAAACGAAATGAGATTTTTACTACGGTAGTAATAACTTGATCGAATCTGGGGCGCGGTTCGCTGAGATAGAAAGCGACAAAATCATATTAGAGAGCGTTTCCTTCAATCTCTTATTATTAAATTCGACAACAATTTTCGTTTCAATGAAACTACAAACATCATTGATATTCTCAGTGGGTAAAATTATTGCATAACGTTGTGGGTTTCAAAATACTGGCGAATATAATCAAACGTGTACTTCACAGATAAATACATGTTCGGTAAATGTCCAGATTAGTGACACAGAGACTTATTGACTTGAAATAAATTTTAATCAATAGAGGACTCATGGCTATAATATATTTTAAAAGTGCTATTTGGGGCAATCGATACTTTTATATTGCTACTTTTTTAGTGGTACTCGGCGGCCGCTGCTGCAGCACGCTCATTGCGCTCGCTCAGCTCGTGCGTTTTTTATAACAACTTATCCTTATTTTATTATTTTTGGCCATTTATTGTGTTATTTTGTCCTTAACAAAGATTTTTACACCCACCACTACAATAAAATCGTAAATACTACAATGAGTATAGCGGCTTCCATTACAATGTGATTTTAAGAATTTTAAATAATTTTTACTCAAAAGTGGTTGAATTGCCCCAAATGGGACTTTTAAAACATACTAAAGTCATGGGTGCTCTATTGATTAAAATTTATTTCAAGTCAATAAGTCTGTTGTCACAATCTGGAGAATTACCACAAGTTCTTATAACAGTTTTCATAGTTTTAAACTCACCCTAGCACACACACAACACACCGACTTAGGTTGGGATAACAACCTAATTCAGTGTGCTATGTGACGTCAGTATAATAACGTCACTCTATTTCTTCCCATGGATGCTGTGATAATCAACTAAAGGCCGTATTGGGATAATTGGCAGCAACGTTATCCTGTTATTTGATCAAAATATACTGTGATCTCAAAGACGCCTAGCAGACAAGGAGATTCTGGCAAATCAATAGTTTTTAAGAAAGAAACCCCTGTCAAGCAATGAACTCTATAGGCTGATCACAATGATTACTGAGCACATATGTATGTCTTTGAGACGGACTTACTTATAATCAATTGTCATCTGATTTTACCTGTTACCCCCTTTAATTGTTACCCCCAAACCCACTCAATCTCTACTACGACTAATATCGTTACAACAACAGTTGAGTCCCTCTGGTTTACGTGTCTTCTGACCCACGTATAAACTTCGTACACCAAAACTTCAGATCTGAAGGCGAAGATATCTACTACGCTACTATGATTCTCAGTTAATGTATAATCAGTCTTATAATTAACGTGAGTTTCCATTGCAGCATACTTTGAATGAACATGTTGTGTAGAACTTAAATAGCCTAAGTTAAATAACCTTAGCTGTATAACATAATATCAAATAATTATTCAGTGCGGGTGGAGCGCGGGCGTGGATGCTGTGAGACCATCTAAGTAATGTACCAGGATAATGAATAGCAGTGACATTCTGTTATTCAATTTAAATCTACAAAGACGCCTGCCAAACGTGGAGATTATGGCAAATTTATTCTTTTTCAGGAGGAAACCCATGTCCAGCAGTGGACTTGCACCGGCTGATGATGATGATGTAAATTTTAAAATTTAAAGTTTGTTTTAAAGTTGCACAAATTTTAAAGTTTAATTATTTATATGATGAAATACTTAAAAATATACATACATACAATCACGCCTTGTTCCCTGGTCCTCCGGCGGGGAATCGAACCCCGGTCTCCCGTATGACCAGCGGGGATACTGACCACTATACTACCGAAGAATTGGATTAGGCAGAGACCACTTCTTTCAAGTTGCTACGAGTAAAGTGACTGTCCGTGGCCCACTTTTCGCCCCTGCGGGAAACGAGACGTGTCGGCTGGCGAACCTCGACGCCGCCATTTTATGAGGTTCAAAAGTGAATAGTTCCTCATTGCGTTCCCACGGAACGTAAAAAATATATCATTAAAATTACAATCTAGCCCGATATAAACATTTGTATCGTAAATTATACAGCACTGTGCCATACAGTAATAGAATTTAACCTTAAAATTCATTAAAAACTCACCTGTAATCATTTGGCTAGCTGTGGTCAGGAGTTTTACATCATTGTTGGCATCTTGAGTTTCTAATCTCACGGTGACGTTGAGTGGGTCCAGGGTCTCATCGCCGGCTCTTCCATGAAGAGTGACCAGGATTGCCGTTGTTTTCCCGGGCACTGCCACTTCAGGTGCCACTACTGAGAAGCCACTGTAAAAGAAACGTACAACTTACTGCTTCCATATTTTTTAAAAGGTTAGGGAATAATCTTTCTCATATTCATAACTTAAATAAAATACTACAACAAGTGTATTGAATTTTTTGTTTAGTTATCACTAAATTTATCATCCGAATCCTAAGAAAAAAAAAATTGTTTCAACTATCTCAGTCCTAATGCTAAAATATAATCATTAATGTGCTGGAGTTTATTGCCGGGTACAGACTTGCTCCAGTGTAGGGAAGATTTGTCCACCAACTCCACTCTCGGCAAACGTTTTAGGAACTACAGGAGATGCTCGTTATTTACATGATGTTACAACTTATTGGCCCCGATGTAAGTGTTATGTATTAACTTAGAAAAGGTACGATAACTGTGATAGCCTGGTTATATGACCATGCATGCCAAGTCTTAGATTTCGAGTTCAAAATCATTTCGAAATCATGTCATTATTAATTATCATCAATTCAATCATTAATTATCATTCGCTTCAAACGATGAAGGACAACATCGTGAGAAAATCTGATTTGTTGAGAGATTTTCTCAATGGTGTGTGAAGTTTACCAACGTGTGAATACACGTTGGTAAACTTCACACACGAGAGGAGTTATGTTGGCCGAATGGCCAACATAACTCCTCTCATTCCAAGAGATCTATTTCCTATAGTGAAACCGTGTACTGACACGGTTTGATGATAAAGTCAATATCAAATAAATCTTCATAAAATTTAAAATCTATATTTCACCATCATCATGATGAACTGGTGAAAGTCTAAGACAAATGTGAGTGTCTTCCATAACAAAGAGGGACCTTTACACTTGGCAGGATATTAGAGATCGCCGCAGATGTTGAATAACTCTGCTGCTAATTTTTCTCATGCATCTCTCAACTGATTATCTGATCATTCATGGGAAGATATGGAGTATTGCTCCATATTTTACCAGTACCATGCAGTATAAAATGTAATGTTATGTGTCTCACTACAAAAGACGCCAATACCGCTTAAGTCAAACAAACGGGTCAACAACATTTCTAAACGTAGGCAAACATTGAAAAGTAGCAACCAAGACTGCATTGCGACAAATCGCGTGGACACGTTCGAATTATTGTATTTTCGTACGTGTGCACTGAATACGGAGATTTGTTTGACGAGAGCGCCCGTGCTACAATCCTGTTAGAGCGCAAGAACGCCTACGCTGTTTGAACTTCCTGATACTGTTGAGTTAGTTTCAAACTGTACGAGAAATATTCGTTGTTATTTTTCGAGTGTAGTTTAATATTATTAATGCAATTTACTGCTTTCAGTTGTACACTTGTTGTTTTTGATAATAAGTAAGTAGCCTGCGAATGAACTAATTGCTTTATGTTTTTCTGTTTGCATCTTTTTTATAAATATAGGTATTTCTGGTTATAACTTTGATTGTGATCAGTTGTGTATAAATTGATAAATTCATGAACAAAAAACTGATTTTCAAATAATTCATACCATCATATCAATTGAGACATGTCCACTATCAGACATAGGATGGTTATAATTATGCATCGTGACGGAACTAAGTGGCTGTAATTCCCAGTTCACCGATTTCATGGGCCCATTCAATAATGCTTTGATTTCGGAGGTGCCATTCCAACATTACGTAACTCCAATATCTACCAATTCTACGTATCATTTTAACGTTGCAACACTTTGAACCATATTAATGAGTCTGGTGCTTCAGAAGATCTATTCATTTCAGATTTTATATAGCAGAGAAACTTTCAATATAGCTCTTTTCATTACTCACTGGTTGATTTTGACCTTTATAGGCACATATTCAATGGACATGTCTAAAACCTGTAGGTTATCACTAATTGGAACAAGGTGCACAAACATACACTGATTTTATAAATCTCGGCTTATTAGTTCATATATTACTCATATTATATTTTGCGAATCAAGTTAAATAAAAAAAAACAAAGAACATTAATATTCAAGAGAATTTTATGGCAAAATCGAGTTTCTGTCAAACAATGAAATAGATAAAATGTATATTAACATCCCAATTTGGGGCTACATCATTATGTGTGAAATTGTTTAGAATATTCTTCATCTTAGAATTTAGGGTTATTATTTTTGCTGTGTGGCGACAGAATACTAATAGTGTCACTTCATTTCTTTCCATGGGTGCTGTGAAAACCTGTTTAGGGATGTAACGAGATTACAAGCATCAACATTATTCTATTATTCCATCAAAATCTACTGCGATTTCCAAGGCGCCTGTCAAGCCTGGAATTTATGGCAAATCCCTGCTTTTAAGGAGGAGTCCCATATTTAGTAGTAGACTTCCAAGGGCTGACAATGATAATGATTATTTTTGCAGGGCATATGGTTGTGAGGTGGATTAAAATGAACAAATGCCATCTGAAGCCACGCGCGTAGCCCTCGCAATATCTTCAGTATAACTATTATAATTTACACACCAGTCGACACAAATTCACGTGTCTTCCGAAACACGAACAAGGTCAGCTCTAAACTAGATGTTAGATTCGTTGGTCCATCTAACACTTGATGGCAGTAAACATTGCATAAATCAGAAAACTGCCTCGAATCACATTGTGAGGCACAAGGGTGTATAAAAAACACCTAGTGATATTGGTGAGGGAGGGCCTCACTCTGTATTGTATACATGCTCCCGGTGTGACGCGGTGCGGTCAGGTTCTTTTCCACTCGTACAAAAAAGGTTACGACCTTCTCGTGACCTCATCCAGTCATGCTATTCATTATTGTCATCAGTCCGTAGAGGTCCAATATTGGACACGGGCCTCTTCCTTAAAAAAACAGGAGGGATTTGCCATAATCTCCATGCTTAGGAGGTGTTTTGGAGATCGCAGCAAATTTTGATTAAATAACTAGATAACGCTACTGCCCATTATTCTGTTACATCGCTTAGCTGGTTCTCCCGGCACCCACGGGAAGAGATCGAGTGACGCTATCATTATGCCGGCGTTACAAAGCAAGTACAAGACCTCAAATTATGCAAATACTTTATTATTATTGAGGATAGTAATAACGTTCTTGCATATCTGCCCATCTAAATCATTGATAATCAAAGTGGTCTACCTATATATTGACCCTCAGAGATCAACGATAACTTCACTACAGTTAATAATACTAATAATACCAATGTGGACATTTTCAAGAAACGAGTGAACAGGTTTCTACTATGCTAGTGCACTCTACCACCTAAGACTACATCGCCACTTACCATCAGGTGGGATTGTAGTAAAGTGCTAGCTTATTACAATTAAAAAAAAGTTAGAAATTTAAATCGTTCAAAGTGAATAGCAGTGTACCAGCTATCAAAAACATATTTGAAGGTGATGAATTGGTGAAAATTCACTATTGGTTAAGCAAAGGGTCTACTCAAAATCGAAAAATGACACAAAATGGTTTACGAGACAAAAAAGTTTAGGGAGCCCTGATCTAAGGATTATCTGAAAGAAATGCAGTTTGCGATAAGAGCACCTAATGTGCACTTTATGTTTGGATATTTTGTAATAAACTCTGTTAATTAGTATACAATAAAGAGTTCTCTAAATTAATAGTGTACAACTGTAATTTCTGATTTTATATAAAAAGGAGCTTTCTTATATTACTTACTAACCTTAAATCATGACTATGGGCATTATAAAGAACCTCATGGAAACGCAGCAAGCAATGGGAAGAACTATGCTTGAATTTTATTTGTTAGATTAGATTCGCGATGAGATAAACCGCAAAAGAACTAGAGTCGGCGATGTGGCTCAAAGGATTGCAACGCTGAAGTGGCAATAGGTGAGGCAAATAGTTCACAGAGCTGATAGACGTTAGAGTCCTAAATGTTGGAGTGGTAACCTCGAGCTGATAGACGTTGGAGTCCTAAATATTGGAGTGGCAACCTCGAACCGGAAAGCGTAGTATGAACCCCGACTAGGTGGACCGATGACCTAATGAAGATCGCGGGCAATCGATGGATGCAGGAGGTTCATAGTGGCTCAGTTTGGCGATCATCGGAGGAGGTCTATGTCTAATATTGGACGTTTGTGGGCTGATATGATGTTGAAAATGAATTTTAAATCTATGAAATTTCTCTAGACTGCGCATTTTAAAGATTCAAGAATGTTCGTAGATGAAGTAGAATACTGTATTTATACCAGAATAATAACAGTTAATATGAGCAGAGCCAAGTAAAAAAAATTGAGAATCACCTAAGAGGAACAAAATAATAAAATATTATTCGCAACAGAAGAAATAGCGTTACACATTTCTTTTGCCAAAAATCTTATGTTTCAGGTATCTAATTTTTTATTTACCAACCGAATGGGCCCGTAATGTCTTCATTTGAAGAGGGTTACAGTCGATATGTCAGGCACATTGATGGACCTTCACCCCTCCCAGACAAGATTTTATTTATTTGGGAAAATTGACAATGGATTTAATATTACATGCTAGCGAAAGAAATATCTACAATTTTCCGTGGACTGACACGCAGATCTTGATAGAGAAATAGATAATTATATATTTTATATCAATTTCATCGAATGTCGAGGGACCAGTAGGCTGTTCATACTATCATGTTAACAATTTCGTGTAGCGCAGTTTATGGTTGAGTTGCTAATATCAATATATTAGCTACACAACATCAAAAGTCATTACAAATGTTCCCGCTAATGGTTTTAATTACGGTAAACTCGATATATTTATATTAATATGTATATACTCGTATAATTATTATTATAGTGTATGTCTTCAATGTACCAATCAAAGTATAAGCCCATCTGGCTATTAGTAACAACCACAGCCCAAGAACAATCTATTTGGAATAGGTTGTTCTGCAGTTACTTTTAAGGTATGTTACAAATCTGTAGGACAGAGTGATAATATATTATTATTACGAAGATGTGCTTTACCATCTTACTAATTAATATTCATCAGCGTTTTGAGCATTGCTATTAGCTAGTATATTTAACTCTGGTGCTTTTCCAAACGGGTCAGTAAAAATCAAGTAACAATGTGAGAAACTTCAAACACCACCGCTATTCTTCCGTTTAGCTGAGCCACTGTGAAGGTATTAAGCGGCTGTGGAAGTAAGTAAGAAAATTAAATCTCTGAAGACCTTTTTATAAGTAATGACTTAAAAATATGATCAATTTAAATTCATCTCAACTGAACTAGGTCAAATATAACTGCTAAAGCCGAAACAAAACTATGTTAAACAAACTATTGAATACAAGCTGAGTGTATTGTACTTAGATCAAGTTAGTTTATCTGTGCACCCGCTTTTGCTCCAAGTTTCATGACATACATTGTTAACAATTATTGTATCTTCTGTTGTACGGGTATTACTTACCCGACTGCGCCAGAAGGGGGGGTTATATTTATCGACTATATGTATGTATGTATATTAATTTGGCACGCTGTGTGCCCTAAACGGCTTCATGGGTTTTAGCTTGAGAGGTGTCGTTACATTCGTCTTAACCGTGAGAGTGAGAAGGGTACATCAAAATTATAAAAAAATTATATATTTCACGCAGTCGGGTTTTTTATTATTTAAATAAAATCAGAGTTTGTTGTTATTGCAGTATCTTTTCATACTACTTACTTGTCCTTTTTGAACAAATTTTCAAGCTAGAGTTCCTTGTGTGTCCTCATTTGACTTTTCTACTCACATTTGCTCGATATATTCATTTCGTTAGCTAAATTTCTCTTATCCTATTTAATGTGCAAAATATTAAGTTGAAGCATTATTCGGTGACAAGAATAAGACAAAGTATATCATACACATTGCTTAGTCACAAAGGCGATTAGGTCATCTTTATTATCCAACAGGTTAAAACCCCTCAATATTAACCCATCTATTTCGCACTGCAGGACACGGATCTCCTCTCAGAATCAGAGGGGTTAGCCTATAGACCACCGCACTGGCCTAACGCGGGTTGGCAGAATTCACACGCCGATATAAATTCTCTCAGACATATAGGTTTCCTCACGGTGTTTTCCTTAATTGTTTGAAGCGAGTGAAAATGTTTGCGCACATGATTTCGAAGTCAGAAGTGCGTGCCTTGCATTCAAACTCGAAATCTAAGACTTGGCATGTATTATCATACCACTACACTATCACTGCTTTTGGTAAAAATATTAAAGGAAAAAATAAACAAAACCTTTGGGATTTCTTATTTACGAAAAAGCGAAATTAGATTTCAGTTGCAAATTGGAAATTACGACTGCGTTAACTCCCAGATCTAATTAATATTGTTTAGCCCATACGTGACATGAATAAATTGGATTCTTTGAGATATTTGATGTTGTTTATAAAGAATATTGTAGTATATTACAATTTTGTTTAAGAAATAATCTTCGCAAGATTTTTAGTTTCAAAATAAAGACTGTTCTTAAAAGAACAGTCTTTATTATACAGTCTTTATAATTCTAAAGAATTATTTTGGTTTGTCTAAAAATCGTTAGTAGTCGCTAATGCCAAATTTTATATTATTTTTAATTTTCACCAATTTGTTTGCTTAAAGGTGCATAAAATCCGTCAGTTTTAGTGACAAAGTTACTAGAACGGCGACATTGCTATAAAATTATATTGATAATTTTGATATTACAAGGAACACTCTCTCAAGCCTCTCTAATTCTAAACATTTTTATAAAATGTCCATAAAAATGTATTATATTATCAAATTCTACTTAAATCAGCAAAAGAAATGCAAACGAAGCGATATCATTATGTCTGTTTACAAAAAGGCTATTTCGACGAACAAGCTAGCCACAAAAAAAACCTCGATATGTGGTTGTGTACATACTTTTGGAACGAATTCGAATAACAAAAGGATCGCAAATGGACACTTGCCAACGCCCGTTCAGCTGAATCGATACGAATCGCATTCAGAAAAGATTGCGTCTCACGGCTTCTCAGCTCAGAATGAACAACACATCGATTGTTTCTTAATAGCCACTATTGGATTCACAAGCACTGAATACGTATTAGTTTTAAATGTTTTGTTTTTTGAGAGTTTATGCGCTCCAGAAATTGCTGTGGAATAAAATTAATGCCAGTTTTTTTTATTTGGCTACAAGTCAATTTTGGAAATTTTCTTTACTTAAGCCTAGTTTTCAAGTTACATCTGATTTTATTTAAAAATAACAGAATTTATAAAATATACTGCTATTGCCACTAATATCTCAGTAAATTAAAACATGCATTTGTAAATAAAAATAAATAATTTTATTTTTAATTAGCTATCGTATTGCGACTCAATCCGCATGACTATAATGATTTATAGACAAATTTTATCTCTATAGTATACCAACTCGCATCAGGCTAATGCCCTGATTAGGCGAGATTCGTACCGCTGTAATGGGAACGAATTTGGATTGGGGATGATGATGATGAAAACCTCAAAATATCGATCCCAAAACAATCACAAATTTGTATAAAAAGTCTTAGAACCACTTTTACTTGAGTTCTCGTACCTTAACGGGGGCTACTAAAACAGGGATCAAGTTGTATCTTCAATTCTACTGGACCGATTTTGATGAAACATACCGCAGTATTTAAGTCAGAATAATGCCTTAAAGACTGTAACAGTTTGACTAAAATCTACCAGCTGGTTTGACGGCATTTCTCATGTAGCGGAAAACCGACATTCACGCAGGTGGAGTCGCGGGCAAAAGCTAATATTTTATAAAGAGGTTCAGTTAATCTTAAAAATAATAGTAGTCATGAAATGGGAGTCTATTCCGATATAAAGTTTTAGAATGCATGATAATGGGGCATCTGCGGTTGGCCGGGGTGTCCGACATTGGGCCAACATGAGGCAAGGAGACCTCGGGAACTGCGGTTATACTGGACACTAAGTATCCATCTTAAACGATTCTCGAGATTAGCGGTGATATATGTAGCGTGGCGTATATCGTAGTGAGCACTTGGAGATGCTGATGCTGGCTGGGAAGCGAGAGAATTCCCCCAATAACTTCATGAGTAAATATTGACTCACTTGAATCTTCTCAACAGAAAATATATATCATAGGGCACACCGGAGAAGTCTAAATGATCCTGGATCTTCTTACATATCGCTCATCCAATAGAATAATGACGTAATTGCAAAAAAAGTTAAAATTTTATTTTGTGTTTAAT
>WUAW01010663.1:22486-40505 GCA_017165845.1 Thaumetopoea pityocampa
ATGTATGTATTATTTTTATTTAATATGATTATAATATTCTGATAACTTCGCCTATAACAAAAAATATTAAAAATCTAACAACGGCATTCGTTGCCATTCGTACATACCCATACCCACGCGCACATGTATAAACCGGCCCCATTACAAACCATGAGAAATATTTCAACTAAAAAAGCAACGTAGCCCTAAAAACACCATCACTTAACCGTACCCTAACATCAAAGCCCAACCCGAGCCGTATAAGCATAGAAAAAACTTCCGCAGGGATTGTCGTTAACAATAAAAAAACTTATGGGGAACTTCGTAAATCCCGTTCGCGAGTCCCCCTTTCACGGAGTTGCAAAGTTACCTCAATTAAATAGATGACTTTGGAAAATCGAGTTTTCTAAGCCCTTGGCTGGAGTGTCGTCGAGTAGTAAATTTTATTAGCGAGAGGGAAAATGATTAATTGATTTTGTGTGTCGAGGCGCACTATGTAACGGATGACAAAGAGTATTCACACAGGATGCTGTAAAATTCCTTTGTCTCAGTATGAAACATTCTTTTTTTCGCCTTGCAAACATTAAGTTATGGTATTAAAAAAATCATCATTCTATTCAGTCATCAATAATATATGTATCCCAGTAATTATTAACGGGTATTTGTCTATATTAAAAATAAAATTCTTTATAGTGTAATCCTAAAAGATTAGTATTTTCAAAAAATATTCTTTTTTTAAAACTTTATTTTTTTTTCATTTATCACGAAATTTCAAACGCTCTAGAATAATGTCAATTCTGAGGTAACATAATTTAAACTAAATTCCGAGTCTACTAAAAGGCATTACAAATGTGATATCTTTGTGAATATTTGTGTGTTTCATAGTCGGCATGTTCCGAGGTCACGTCTAAATTTGTATGTGGAACATAAATGTGACTTGTCTAAACTAAACTGACAGTACCAAAATTATTGCTATCTCGTTATGACGTATGGCATTATAAAAAGACAGAACTTAAATTTAGCTATGTTGGTTACAACAGATTGACAAGAAAGAATCTTGATGAATTTCCACTGACGTCAAATGCCGGTAAGCAAATTGACATCGCCACATTAGTAACGGGCGTTAAACGAAATTAAGGCTGGCATAATTATGGCTAAAATTTAATACGCATTTAATACGGAGGAGAGTTTTCACGGTATTAAATTTTTAAAAGTCCTTTTTCTACTATTTTTAAAAATACTGAAAAATATGGAAACCTATTGAAATCGCTGTCTAAAAGCAATCAAATATCCACAATAATTGAAAGACTAATATTAACTATTAATAGTATTTATAACAAAACTACAGTGTCAAAAATTATATAAAAGTGGCGTTGGTAAAAAAATCATAATTGTTAAGACTTTACAAATGACATTCTAAAACAATGTAGGCATTTCTCAATACAAATACAATAAATAATAATTTATAAATTATGAAATAACTGATTTTGACGTAATACCACAATCAGTCACACACCACACGTCTCGTTGCCAGCGGAGGCGAAATGTGGGCTGAGGATGGACTTTTCATTTTAGATACTAAACGATCGTAGCATTTGGTTTCAAAAGCCCTTAATCGATCGAAGTAGTTTTTTTAATATCTTTGATTTACAAAATTTGACATTTAACAATTTCATAATAGTATAGTTAACATTTTTATCTAGCCCCAAACTAGGATTCCTCGTATCTTTGGTTATATAGATAATTTGGTTATGAAGACATCCATGACTTGGATACAAACATTCTTACTCATCACACAATGTTTGACCCTAGCGGGTTCAAACCCGGGACCAATCGGCCTTGAAATCCGGCTTGAAAACTGATCCGATCAATCATTAAAAAATCCAAACACACTGTATATCAAGTCAGACTGAATAAATCGAAGCGTAAAATGAAACGTCGTAAATGCGTAAATGAGTCATTCATCCATATTAAAAATTCAACAACTGCCAGATTGATGAAAAAGACAAAAAAAAAGAATTCCCATTAAAACTCCATTTTGTTATTACAATTCCCTAGGTAAAATTGCAATATTATGATTTAAGCTTACGGTCTCAGCAGATATGATTTATTTGATTCATTTTTATTTACAAGAGAAATTTATTTAGATAATCTGTCTTTCTGTACTGTTCTATACTATTGAAAAACTTTAACTGACCAAATGTCTACTTTGAATATTTTTAGAAAATTTTCATTTGGATATACTTCCTTATCATTTATTCATAGCGATCAAAATAATTTTTGTTTGTATGTCCTTAAAATACGATTACGCAAAAACCACTGAACGTATTTTGAACAGATTTTCGCTTATATAATACTTTATAGTCTACAACAGGATAAAGACTGTGTTATATTACAATCACACATCACAATCACACATCACAATCACAATTATATATATGATTGTCTCCTTAAGAAATGGAATTTACACCTAATTATTCAGTTTCCAAATAAAAAATGGCCTGATGCGGCTCATACTCGCTTGGTTTGGGGATCATTAGATTAGGCCACGTCTAGCTGTGACCAACAACCATTATTTTTTCTAAATTGTCGTATCGAGCCACGTGTCCGAAGTGTTTTAAGAGTTTCTGCATGCAGATTGTAGATAGCTGAGTCTTGAAATTCAGCTCCGAGAGAATACATGCATTTTTTCGGCGCGCAGTCTATAGAATGCTCTGCATTTGACGCCAGCACCACATCTT
The DNA here is from genome assembly GCA_017165845.1 of Thaumetopoea pityocampa. Taxonomy (NCBI): domain Eukaryota; kingdom Metazoa; phylum Arthropoda; class Insecta; order Lepidoptera; family Notodontidae; genus Thaumetopoea; species Thaumetopoea pityocampa. Next base: position 25,207 of record WUAW01010663.1, read on the forward strand.
GAATAGATCTATTCTTGACTGCTCGCGAACCTTATAAGTCTAGGTTGAGGAGACTGAGGAAGATCACCAACCAGATGGACAGGTGCTATTAGTCTATGAGCATCAGCATCTGAACCGCTATCAAACAGGCTGAATTTCGAGAAGCCTGGAGAGAGCTGGTGCAGAAACTTGATTGCGGTGGTCACAACACTCAGTCTAGAGGAATCGATGACGAAGAAGAGGAAGCATTGGACGTCTATGTGCTGATATGATGATGATGATGATTGTTATACAATTAGCAGTATAATCCATATACATTTACATTTTGTCTGAAATTGTATATAATTTTTCATTTAACATCAAAACAAAAGATCTCTTATTAATAAAATCTCGCCTAATAGGACCAAATCGTGAAAGTTACAAACTTCCTTTTCATGAGCACAGATAACTGTCAGCTCCTCTCGAAGGACTATTTATTCAACGTAAGCGAAACGTCAAACATAATACTTGTAATGAGAAGACGAATGAAAGAACTCATCTTGTTAAGTATTTTCTGTGGTATAATCATTAGCAAAATGTTCATCAATCATAGAGAAACGCTGACTGTAACAACTGTAATTACGCACAAAGGGAAAAAGATAAATAAATTGTGGTTAGAGTGAAGACGTCATGATAAATTTTCATGTGTCTCAGTGACGTAGATATGATATGAGTTTAAATATCGTAGTTGTATATTAGGAATATATTGGTTATACACATCTGGAATTAGGATTAAATTTGGAACATTTTTTGTTTTAATTTGATATTAAAAGGTCATCAATAATTTTGGCCAAGTAGGTAGGTATGCAGGTACAAATTTATAGAATTATCTCTTCGAATGAATTATGATCATGAATCAATTTATACTATAAAGATTGTATTAAAAGCTACCATGTATTCACTAAGCAAAATGAGTGAGGACTATTAAGATATTTTTTTAACAGTTATAGCTAACTTTTGGATATAATTACTAACAGAAAAAAATCTTTTTTTTTTCCTATTGAAATAGAAGGTCCTTACGTTTTCTTTTCACTGTAGAATGAGGTAGAGGAATCAAAAAAAAAATATTTGCAAGAGATTGAATATAATCTGTTATTATTCGTCTGCGTGTTGTTACATACAAATTACCAGCATATTATGCAAGCAAACTTGAAGTATGACCCGAATTGCATTTTATGCGCAGTATTCGGCAGCTATTATACAGTTGTCTTATAATTTCCGTCTGCTTACAAGCGAAAATGTTTTAGAATTTTTCATGCTTCAACTTTGTCGATAGGACATCCAGCATAATGAAGTAAAATGGAAAGATTGGATTTCGAAACTATTATTTCTAAATTATGTTTCGAACAATTCTTTTTTTTTTAAGGAAAACACGAGCATAGGTATACATACATACATACACTCACGCTGGTATCCCACAAGGGTAGGCAGAGACCAAAGTTTGCCTTGACACACCTCTCTGGCCTCATCCACATCCATAAATCTTCTCATACACTTTCGTCGATTAAGGGTGCTACGAACTTGGCCTTTTTGGAACAAGTTGTTAAAGCATAGTGTATTTAGCATGAAAATACGTCCGTAGTATGTCGGTGCCCACAACCTAAACCCTTAAGTTAACAGTTGCAGTATTTACTACTCGTGTGATGCTTGACACGTTTTCACTTTTCCCGACTCACCTCATTCGGTATGTAGGGTTACCAAAAATAAATTTGTAAATATAGTTACGCAATGACTCCTTCTTCACAATAGATTTAGGCATATTTCAGTATCTACTATTATTGAAGGGAATAACGTATTGGGCGGATTAAAATAACCGACTGTTATTTGTCGTGATTCACATAGCCCAACTTTCACTGCAAAGATTAGTATTACCAATACACGAATAGAGACCTACCTAGACATTTTGATGTAACTTCTGAAATAAAGAGGTCAGTGTTATCCAGATATTTGATGCGTTAATCCCTCTAACACGCGGCCGCGTTAAGCGTTGCTTAAACCGAAAATTTATTTCGTTGTTTTAAACCAAAAATTAATTCAATTACGAGTAATGATTAGTCTACGACCTCCTTATCTCTATATGTATTTCCTAAGCTAGCAAAACTGAGCTTCTTATTTCTTTGACATTATAAAATGAAGAACAGCTTTATAGCTATCCTTCATTTAAATTTTATAATTTATTTAAAACTGAGTTTTAATGTTAATTAGTGTATAGCGAAATGATTATGATCCATGATGACGTTGATGATTATGTCACTAGCTATAAAGTCGAAGCGTGACAGGAGTGGCGGTTTCGCAAAAGGGAAGATCTTCCGATCAGACGGGTATTATGTCTGGCGGGGCCTGCCAATGCCCCGATGGTTGATGTCGAGATGTTGTATGTACGCTAAGTCGCTATTAAACTTCATGCGCGTGATTCAGACTTCTAATGTCATTACTTTAGTGCTGCGCCAACTGTTGAGGACGTGTGGTACCATGTAGTGAGTACACCTACTACCACACGTGTATTATATTACAAAACTCTCATTTTAAAAATATTCTGTCGACTTTCCAGCACTTTCAATCCACTTTCAACCCGCTTCCACTCTCTAACACTATAAATGCATTCATACAAAAATGAAGATGTTAATCCGTTAATGTATATAAGAAACTGAAATAACCAATATACTGCCGTATTATTATTACTAATTAGTATACAGTACGATATGAAAAGCGAGTTATCAAAAGAGTAACCTCAAACAATATTACCCACAACATTTAGAAAGTGCCATCCCTAAACATGGCCCACTGCCCGTATGAAACTGGGCGGATTGAAGTGCGGGAAAGTTATTTTTTTCTGTAAATTTGAATCGTGAACTATTTTCACGTAATATAAAGTCTTAAGTAAAAAGTTTTTCTTTTATAAAGCCAATTATAATATCAAGTATCCATGTACTGAAAATGTGCTTATTTGTTTGTTATCCTTTAAAAATTGATAAAAAAGTTCATTGCCATTTGAAAAATCTTTGCTTTTTTTGAATGAATGAATGAATGAATGCATACTTTATTTGCTAATATATAGGGTATACATAGGTTCTGACATTAACTTTAGTCTCACTATATATGACAAATTCGTCGTGCAAATATTACAAAATAACAAAGACACTCTCGTGAAAAAGAGACTACATTTTATTACAAATTATAATAATAATAAGGAAAATAAATAATAAGCGAGCAACACATTCCAACCCTACGAGACATACAAATTAAAGAAGCTCTAAAACTACATGTCAAATCATTAAAGTACAAAAATTGTCAAAACTTAGCCTTAGCAAAATATTCAGATATAGTGTAAAACGAATTTTCTACCAACCAGGTTCTCAATCTTGCCCTCATCTGTTGTAGCGGTAGTTCTCTGATGACCTTTGGTAATTCGTTTCGTTTTACAAAAAAAGAAAAAAAAAATATCCATACTAATATAGAAATAAAGTTTGTGAGTTTGTATGTATGAGGTAATGTCCAGAGCTGATCGGATTTAAAAAAAAAAATCATTAATAGAAAGTTACAGTATTTTGTACGCGGAATTACCCAAAACGTTGACTGGTACAGAATACTTTAGGAATTTAGTCCGCCAATATATGATTAACTCCTAGTAAAGAATACCTTGGACGTTGAGTCCGCCATATTAACTTCTGGTACGGAATACCTTAGGCAATGAGTCCGTCAATATATTATTAACTCCTGGTATAAAATACCTTAGGCAATGAGTCCGCTAATATATTATTAACTCCTGGTATAGAATACTTTAGGCATTGAGTCCATCAATACATTATTAACTCTCATTTTATACATTCTCACTCCATAATTCACGTTTTAAAATTTATTCGGGGCGTAGATAAGAATCTAAAAGATATAAAAGCTTAAATCGTCTCTATCACTGCCATTAATTGTTATCTCAAGCGGCGCTTCAGGTTTAGGCGGCTTAAAATATTTGAGCCTACTGAATAATTTACTCGATATAAAAACTGTCCAGTTTATGTCAATTTAAATATATCAAAACGTAACCTTTTTTTTTGATAAGAATATTTTTTTGGAGTTCTAAATCCATACGGCCGAGTCGCGGGCAAAAACTAGTATCTGAGAAAGTAAATAATATTTGAAACTACCCAAAAGGTTGTTTGGTACAGAATACCTTAGGCACTGAGTCCGTCAATACTTTATGAACCCTCTTAAAGCTTAGATAAGAATCTAAAATATACAGCCATGAAGTAAATTTATCATAGCCATTAATTTTTATTTCAAACGACACTTCAGGTTTAGATGGCTTAAAATGTCTTAAACCTACTAAATAAACTACTCGATACGAAATGTATCCACCAGTTTTTGTTAAATTCAGTATAACAAAACAGACAATAGGTATTATACTATACTAATATACTTACGTGGTACACTTCTCAGCGCTGACGACAGTCAACTGCACCGCTAACCATAGCGCTGCCAACGCTGCCATGTTACCAGGAGGCAATTCAGAGCATCGCTTCACACACCGGATATTATCCTTTTTCAATATAAGCTGGAACAAATTAGAAAAAAACTTTTATTAAATGATACTATTACTACTATATTGGGAGAGTAGCTTTAGTTGTATGGATGTTAAAGACACGACATAATTTATGATGAAATCATTTGTAGGGGCTTAGGAGATTAAAGACGCAATGGGTAGAAGGCCCTAAGGGTCAGAAGGATGGCTATATGTGTGGTACATATCACTGAGCACTTCGAGGTGCCAGGGAATCAAGGTCAATTTTCCCCAAACACGATGCACATAAAAAATCATAGTATCATATTGAATCCCCTCACAAGTATCCATCTAGACCATCGCAGAATGTAAAGCCCTTCTCAAACTTTCCAAAATTGCAATGTCATATGAAGGATTTTCTCCACAGCAAAAAAAAAAACTCAAAGAAATTTCATTTATCAGCATCCAGTTTCATTTAGAGTGTGATGCAACTTGCGTCGGTGTTAATAAGTTCTTCAAGCGCCGCAAATACATTTCAATCGGTACAAATTACATTCTTGAGGCATTTGAAGTAGAAACTTTAGAGTCTTGGATATCAGGAGCTCACAACGTTTGCAAGGAGATCGCGGCCCGTCTGGTCAGCACAACGGGCGGTCAGACCGCTGACCACTATTTAGCTCAACGTTTAGCAATAGCTATACAACGAGAAAATGCGGCCGGCGTTATGGGCACCCTACCAACCATTGACCTAATATTATATATGATATATATGATCTAAGCCACCAACTGACAAGAGTGCACTATTTTTTAAATATTTATAGCATTTTGTTTTATTCTTACTATGTAAATATAAATTAAATGTCCATTCCGTTTTATTCGTTGAATATAATCATTTTGTTTGAATCATTTCAAACTGCGTATAAATGTAGCACTGGATTTCATAAGAAAGTATGATTAATGAAGTATACGCATGTGGACGGATGCTCCTTCCAGCACCGTGAACTGCTCATGACAACATGTGCCACACATGTCGAAATCTTTCTACAGGGAGGCTTGGGAAGAACAACCAAAACCACCACTTATCACGTCTACGATCCTTAAGGTCTTCCCCTTCCCCAAAAGAAAAAAAAAAACGAAAGAAAACATATTTATAAAAATCCACTCCTTCGGTGTCCTTCTCGTAGTTTTTTTGATTTTATTGTCTCTTCTTTCATAGTTCAGTCCGTCTTCCTTTGGAATATGCTCCCCACTTTAAGCAAAAGTTCGTGAAATTCTGTTCCAAATATTGACGGAATCATTATCAGAACAGTGTTACCTAGTAGTAACAAAAGAAGTCAACTAAAATATACAAAATAGAAATGTGCAGAGTGGGGATATATTTACACTTGTCATATCCTAATTAACTTATTACCCACGTGTCTGTCCACAAAGGTCTCACCTTAGACTGCTGCTACAACTTAAGAGGAACCTTAACCTGGTTACATTAATCCACGCATCATCATTCCACCATCATCATTAGCCCGAGACAATCCACTGCTGAACATGGGGTCACCTCCTTAAAAAGGAACGATTTGCTGTAATATCCAGGCTTGGCATACTTTTTAACTGAATAACTGGATAACTGTACTGTCCATTATCCTGGTATATCCTTTAGGTGGCTCTCAGAGCATACACGGGAAGAGATAAAATACCACCATTTAACGTGCCATAAACAAACATAAAATTTTCAACATCCGTAGTCCATTTGAATAAATTATGCCCAATTCAACGTCTACATAAATAAAATTCCAATCGTGTACTTCTGATCGGATCGGGCCGAGGTACTTGTCGCGCTCTAACTACACGTCTGAAAGGTCTCCGCATACCTCACACTATCCCGGATAGATCCGAAACGTGACACGTATATTAAACACTCGGTAAAGGGATCACCCACACAGCCATACATAAAGTATAGCCACAGCTGGAAAGCAATTTGCAGAGTTAGGACAGTTCTCGCTAATGGTGATGAGTTTATATAACCACGCGTGGTGTGACACGTGGACTAATTTCGTTTGTCCCTATGGATCTAATTTGTATTAAATATTAAACTTGTTGAGTGGCGCTTGCATAACAATAGCGTTATTCCATCTTTTTCTGTGGATGCTGTGAGATTCAGCTAAGCGATGCACCAGGATAATTAGCAGCGGCCTTATCTCGCTATATCTCCAAGATGTCTGCCAAGTGTAGTGATTACAGCAAATCCCTTCTTATAAGGTGGAGGCTCAGACAGTGGAATTCTATGTACTAATAGTGATAATGACGATACATATTTTTTAAACTTTGAACCCTATTCCATACGCGAGAACTCGATATATCTGAGGATATTGGAAACTCAGTCTGTCAACAAATATGTGATAATTATCCCAAAAAAAAAAACATTAAATTGCTGATTTAAATCCTTAGTTCCCAAAGTGGTCCAGGTGGACCCCCAGGGGTCCACAGGAGACTCTACGAGTCTACGTTGGCGTACGCAAATTTCCATAGTTAGATCTAATCTTCACATTTTTTGTCAAGTTTTGCGAATATGGTAAAAATGTAGCTGCAGGGGGTCCACCGGAACCAGCTAAATTTTGAAAGTGGTCTATGAGAAAAAAGTCTGTGAACCTCTGATTTAAATGATCACGATAGTTTAAATACATATTGCTCAAGTTTAATATTTACATTAGCATTATCTAGATTTAAGTTAGGGTATTCATATAGCCACATATCAAAAATATAACAAAAAAAAAGAGACGGACTGAAATAATGAAAGTCTCAATTTTATTTACTTATTAAATGAAAACTCCACTGTACTTAAAGGTAGTGACTTTATCTTAAAAAGTTGAATCAAAAAATCAATGACGGACTTATATTTTTAGTTAAGTTTATCTTACGAACTCACAAGATAAACATAAAACATTAGAGAAAAAAAACATACTTAATTGTTTAATGATTTATCTAGGTAGACATAAAATTACTGAATTATAATATAAGGTGTAAATTATTGCGAGTGTAATAACTCGAGGCTTGATGAGGGTAGTTACATTCCAAATGGGGTTGGATCGATGAACGATTACCGAGCAACTGTGATTAAAGCGATACATTCGTGATTTTCTCAGTACTGCCGGTACTAATTATCCAATTCATGTTTATATGACAAAATTAATTGGATTACCGGTAATTATTTATCTGTTATGTAATTTGGGTAAGTTAATGGTATTGTTAACTCAATGATATGAACTAATTTGTATCTTCGTTATTGACAATCAGGTGTCTTATCATTGTGATCATATCCAAGTCATCTATTGGTCCAATTTAGGGCACGGATTTTAATTTAAGAGGGGTAAGGTCCCATAGTCTAACGACAGCCTAATGTGGGTGTAGCAAACTAGACACGGGTCGAGAAAATCTCTCAAGTATGCGCGTACCTCACAATTTTTTTCTTCACCACATAAAACAAGTGAAAATTAATATTAGTATAAAAGTCAGAGATGCGTTTGTTTCGAACTCTGGATGTAAGGCTTGGCATATATAATCGTACGACTAGGCTATCATTGAGACTAATAAGTAGCGACCAAGTAGGTTATCAGGCATCTAGCTGAGTAAGATTGTAATTATTAAACATCTAGCCGAGTAAAATACTAATTATATCTGTCATCTGAAACGGCAGAAATAATATTCAACTAGAAATAATCAACTATATTAATACTTTCACTCAGAGATTGCCGTTTAATTACAACTTATAGACTTTCTATGTGAGGGACCTTTGGAACAGCATTCCATTAGTGGATGTCTTAAGATTAATATGGTAATGATGTTGTCGAAAGATTTATTATAATTCGACTAACTCACTAATTGTCTAGTAAATACATAATCCTAAATTCAATTCCCCGCTTCCGTTTCTGCAATTATAATTAATAATATTCTTTGTTATGTATGTCGTTTGACGATACGAAGAAATATACCAATCTTCGTCTTCGGTAACGAGATTTTGATAGATCTTAAAGCGTTTTTGGTAGTGGGTGATTATTAATTATACGCTTTAACTTATATGGTAAATATTAATATATTTATATTTCACATAAATTCTATAACAATGTATATGAGTGACACGCCATCAGAAAAATCAATAAGTTTTACAATTCAAAATTCAGTCTTATAAAAATGATATATCAATGTTTCTTTAGTGCGCGCGGCAGTTCTGATAAAGAAGGTCGCACGCCACAATCTCTTTATGACCGGAAATTATTTTGATATTTTGGATATTCCTTATTTAAGGTCAGGGAGTACTTAGTCATTTGGTTGTCCGGCAAATAGACTTAAGTATACGCGTAAGCGACCCCGGCCCCCCAAGCTACTACTGTATTTTCCTTCTCCTTCCGAGATTGTAGTATTCTATATCCTTCAACTAAATTCCATATTCCTTTCTCAATACACCTTTTCCACCTCGTCCTATTTCCTTTCGTCTCCATTACGCCGTGGGAATGCAATGAGGAACTTTAATACTTTTGAACCTTATAAAATGGCGGCGTCGTTGTTCGCCACCCGACACGTCTCATTGTGCGGGGGCGAAATGTGGGCTGCGGATAGCCACTTTGCTATATCAAACGATCGTAGCAGGTGGAAGGAAGTGGTTTCTGACTACCCCAATGGGAAAGAGGCGTGACTGTATGTAGTATATACTATGGTCTCTGCCTACCCTTATGGGATATCGGCGTGAGTGTATGTATGTAAGTGTGTATATACCTTATTTAATTTATGCTTACTGTCAAGCAATTTGTCGCTATGTATGCCCTCATAAGCTTCTTTCACTTCAGTTTTATTACCTTCGATACGAGGCCATGGAGTCACCACTTTATGAGCCCCTATTTTCGTCGATAACGTTTATCCCAGTAGCCAGCTATTTAATAATAAGATATTACTTTGTAACCTCAACAGTTGATATTAAATTCCTTCTAAACCAACATATGTATATCTATACATATGTTGTTTCATGAAAAGTAATTGATCAACTGAAATAACAAGCGGTAGTAAACTATCGCAAACATGCAATCTTATTCTGCCGACAATTCCAACGATATTACAAGAAGCCGAGATGATTTGAATTTCGCTGCTCTCCGTAGTTCGGAAAACAACGTACAAAAAATCTAGTTCAGTATATATATATAAATAACTTTTCAGACACATTAGTCCAAAATTAGGCTTGCCTGGGGGTCGAGGGCTAAAGCATTCATATACTTCTATCTATCTATATACCATTATAAAATTGTTAAAGGCAAATTTTCAAAAATCGAAGATATTTAAAAACAAACTAATCAGATCGACTAATTCAGGGCTTCTGAAACCGAATTTGTCGATGTTTGTTTGTTTTTTTTTCGGGCTTCACGCAAAAACTAGTAAATAGATTTTGATTAAAATGTTACAGTCTTAAAGGTACTATTCCGACTTAATTAATACGGCATGTTTTATCAAAATCGGTCCAGTAGAATCGAAAATACAGCTTGATCCCTGTTTTAATAGCCGCCGCTTAGGTACAAGAGTCTACGAACCACGTTTACTTGAGTAAACGTGGTTCGTAGACTTTATCTATGATTGTGTCGGGATTTTCCATGTTGCGGAAAACCGACATTCACGCGGGCGGAGCCGCAGGCAAAAGCTTATATAAATAAATACCAATACATATGTAGATAAACATCCATGACTAGTGTACAAGCATTCGTACTCATCATACAAAGTTTGGACCAATTGGATCAGAAAGCAGAAAAAAAAACCTTATATTCCAAAATGTTATAGAAAGTTTTATTAGAAACTACAAAACCAAAAGCATGTTACAGAAAGGCTCAGCATATATTAGTAAATTCTACTGTTAAATTACGTGCCTTAACCCTTCAAAACACTTTTGTTCTGAATTTATACTTCAAAGCGTTGGCGCTAAAGAAATTGGTATAAAACCACATCATACAAAGTTCGACCCTCACGTAAAGCGCCCCAATGTAAGCCCTCACTACGCAGGGGTGTCAGACATTAGACCGTGGGTATATTATAGAGTTGCTCACCGAGGTGTGCTTAGAACTTATGATGACTTTGTGCAAAATAATGATTTTAAACTAACGTAACAAACCAGTTCTGTGCTTAAACACGTTTAAATTAAAATATATCAAAATATATAATATGTGGCAAACTACTTTGCATGACCTAAATAATACCACGCTTCCTCAACAGATGGCGCAATAAGAACGATTATATTATCAAATGAAGGGTGGATCACGGTGAAGAATTTTGATAGCAGGCCCCTGCCAAACATAACCCATCTGGTCAGAAGATATTCCCCTTTCTAATATTGCCACTCCTGCCACACTTTGACCTATAGTTGGTCCCAAAAAAAAAATCATCAAAACTTCATCGATATCACCGTTAGTTAAAAGACAATTTTACTATTTATTAGTCAAACTAATAAATGGTACACACACTAATAAAATCCTTATTAATATTAAATCCTTACTATATATTAACAGATGTCAAAAGTTGCCTATAAAAATAGCCCTACTAATCATGTTTTAATAATTAAATCTATTACTTACATACATACATACACACCTACACCTACTACACCTTACACCTTGAGATACCTATGTTCACAATAAAGAATTTTGAATTTGAAAATTTGAATTTGAATTACTATTTATGTATTTATACTGTAATAAAATAGTATGCATATGCGTAAACATTGATGATCAGAATGTTACCGATCAGATTACCACACAAAATTTATCAGATTCTGATGGGGTTTCTGATAATACTCATATATTGCTCTTCATTTTGCAAAATAGTGATTATTAATAATCGTAGTCATCATAATTATTATGCTATTGATGTAGGAGATGCCGTAGATATCAGCTAGTTAAGAATGCATCAAACACGCTATCGCTTCATTTAGTCGTACTAAAACCACTACCTTAAAACTGGTCCACTCCCGCAAAGATTCGAATTAGGGTCCGTTCTCAGCTGCACGAGACAGGTAAAAACATAAATTCCAGAACCCTTTGGGACACATATAACAAAAGTGCCATTTTCGCCCAGCTGACGACGTAAGGCAGATGCTGGAGAATTCATGAAAAGATAATTAATTGAGGTATCCTTATGATGTCCTTGCCGCAGTGGTCCGGGAAGAATTATCGTGTAAAATATATGGTAATCAGAAATTTCAATTAACAAACAGAAATTATGCTAAAACGACGGCTTATTTTATTAAAAAAAAATGACTGAATAACAGGATAACGTTGCTTACCATTATTCTAGTTTATTTCTTAGCTGATTCTCACAGCGTAGTGTGGGACGGCCACCTACGAGATGGGCCGATGACCTGGTGAGGATCGTTGGGTCTCGCTAGATACAGGTGGCTATGGACCGGTCGCGCTGGAATTCGACTGGAGAGGCCTATGTTCAGCAGTAGACAGCTAAGGGCTGAAATAATGATGATGATGATGATGATGATTCTCACAGCATTTACAGAAAGAGATATAGTAACGCTATTATTATACCGTGCCATATAACACCTAATATCCAATATCCCATCAAAATACACACATTACACACACATCTCTTTCACCTCTTCCCCTTTCATACATCTTTTCACACAGTTTGTTGACTGAGTATGCTACGTACTTGACTTTTTGAAATGAATTACTTAATGATTTTTAAACTTAGGTGATTTAAACTCATAGATTATTTAGCGGGATTTACTGCGATAAATTATTATATAATATTTAGTCAAATTGTAGATTAAGCTGGTTTTCTTAGGACGCCCTTTATTTATAAAGGGCCCTTTATTTATATTTTGACTGGAAATGTTTACATTTCCAGTCAATTTTTCTCAACATTCATATCTTCAAAGGATTTTTCTTTTCGCCCGTACCGTGGACAAATACGGGTTTGATCCTCGCGGTTGAACACAAGGGCAAAACGGACATTCTGTGGTCTTCTAGTGGGCACAACCTTTATATAACCATTGTGATGTGCCTTCAACAAAACGGTATGGTTCCCGGCATTTTCCACGTTTAAAAGAGATTGTTCTTTCTAAATGGCGAAATTATAACTTATGTAAGTATGCAGGGTTGCGGAGGAATGGGGGTACCGGTCATAGTTACTCGAGCGCCAGTTACCCACTGACTTTTGCAGCGGATAGTGGCTTATTTAGTTACGATCGCTTTATTTGAAACATACATGTGATTACTTTTCTCACGATGAGTCCGCCGATACTTGGTAAAGTTGTTGGTAAAAAAAGATTACAAGTACAGAAATAGACACAAATTCAAGATTGTACTAAAAGTTGGTATGAGTGATAAATATATTAATAAATAACAATTTTCTGTTTGTAAAATTTATGGAAATTTAATAGACCTACTACTGCTTCATGCTTACATATTAAGTTTACTTTTTTCAAAATATCAAATAAAAATAAAGGTTTCTACCTTATATGAATTTCACGACCGTTACTAAAATATCCGTGTCGCTTAAAAGAGTATAAAAACGCTTTGTTACGTCACAGTCATGTCGGTGTCGCAATTTATGTGGAAACTTTGGGCAAGACTTTTATTAATTAGGTGGAAGTTGCCCTCTGAGGCCAACGAGATCGTGGAGTTAATGGCACCCAAACTTGGTAGTTAAAAACGAAAAGTTTCATGAGTAATGGTTGAATGTTGTACTTAAGTGTTTTTAAAACCATTTCATGACCAATTTTTTTAAAGATGTCTAGTTGACTTTGCAAATCTGGTTGCCACAGTGAAATAATTATATAAAGAATATCATTATATTATATAAGGTATATCATCATATTGTTGTCGAAATTGTTGCATGGAAACATTTTTTTAATGTAGGATGATGCTTAAGCGCTCTGCTGCATTTAAGCCCCCAATCTTATATACATACATACAATCTATAAATACATACACGTATACATACCCTCCGCGCAGCGGTATGCGTTCAGGCATTTTTCACACTTAAAAAGGGAGAGTACATAACTATATGAATTAATCCTGATATAAAATTAACACATTCACTGCCGGGTGGAAAAGATGTGCCTATGCGAATATAACTGGAAGAATTTAACGAATTCACTGGGGCTTGGGAAAAGGTTCATAAAAACCAAACTAGAAATGATATTTACATAATTCAAAAAGCGGCGAATTTATCCTCTTTTTATTTAATTAGAGCATTTATAAAGTATTATAAATTTATATTTGTGAATTCAAATGTCAGGAAGCAAAATTTTTTTGTTAAATTTAGTTACTCGGATACGGTATTTTTTCGGTATTTTTGCAATGTCACCACCCCACTCGGATCCGAGTAACAGGCGGTGAACGTGTTAATCGGATTTTATTAGATTTTAACGGGGATTACTCAATTCATTTTATTTGCAACGATAGATCGTAACTATTTGATTTACTATAAATGCACAGCAAATTTCATTAGGACTAACAAGGACATATTTTAGTCAAACCCACAATAAAGCCGAATACAGTGATTCTGTATAAATAACTACACACATAAAGATTATCTGGAGGTGGCAGCCTGCGATAAGACCACCTAATGTGCACTTTATGTTTGGAATTTTGAGTAAAAAACTGTGTTAACACATTGAATGCCGATTCCTATAGAGAGGTTCATGTGTTGGTCACATCTTTTTTCTTTAGAACATTTAGAATAGAAATAATATTTTATTATGATATAATATTTTATTAATATAATAATGCTTTATATAATATAATAACACTTTATTTAGTCGACGGCTTAATCCGGTTTATACACTAAATTGAAGCGAGACACGGCGCTTTATGCTCGGCCTCCCTGCTCTCCATGGCGCCGTGTGCTCAGTCTCCCCACTCATCACGGCGCCGTGTGCTCGGCCTCCCCGCTCTCTACGGCGCCGTGTGCTCGTCCTCCTCACTCTCCACGGCGCCGTGTGCTCGTCCTCCCCACTCTCCACGGCGCCGTGTAGTCGGCACTGAATGTGTTAATTGGTGTGCAAAAAAAAAGAATATTTTGCTGTATGAGATCGGCATAATAATAGCGTCACTCCACTTCTTTCCGTGAATGCTGTGAGCACCAGCTGAGGGATATACCAGGAAAACGGGCAGCGTCATCCTTTTATTCAATCAAATCAATAAATACTACCAACTCCAAGACGCCTTCCAAGCCTGGAGATGATGAAAAATCCCACCTTTTTAAGGGGAGGTAGACTTTGGCAGGCGGACTTTGACTTTGATGATGATGATTAAAAAGTATTCTATCTCTATCTATCTATCATTCAGTTCATATTCATCCCCACTGCGAGGGCAAGGACCTCGCCTCATAAGGAGGGGGATTAATCCGTAGTCTACCACGCTGCTCTGGTACAGGCTGGTAGACTTCACACACATATACGGATATGTAGGTTTCTTCACGAAGTTTTCGTTCTCCGTTGAATACAATGGTTCCGATTCTATTGTAACAGAACTTAATTAAATTCAGTCTCTCTCTATCTTTTTCTAATGTCAAACACCAAAAAGGGATAGCAAACATTCATAGCGAGTACCGACTTACGGTTCAAAAAAATGTTGCGTTTTTGCGAATCTTTAGCCCGTGTGTTTCGAAATCGCGCCTAAATCTTTTAATTTTAACGTTTCTGAACGAAACTGACAGCACTAAAATTGTAGCTGACTCGTTTTGGCGTTTGACATTAGAAAAAGATAGGGAGGGACCAAATTTAGTTAAGTTCTGTTACAACAGA